>PVKU01008948.1:0-67451 GCA_004027475.1 Anoura caudifer | reverse complement strand
GGTGGGGAGGAGGGAGAGGTGAGGTGGGGAAGAGAGTTCTTTGGGGGTTTCAACAAAGGATGAAGGATCAGGGGCAGAGGGCCTGGAGGGATGTGGAACCTCTTGTGCCTCTCTGGCCAGGAGAACCTGGGTGGTGGAACACATAGCACAGAGGTCCGAACAGGAGAGCAAAACCCCAAACCCCTGGATATAGGGAATCTCCGACTATTTCCTGACCCTGTGGCAATAGTTCTGTAAATCGGTGAGGGTAGCAAAATCAAAAGTCCCATCAGGAGGCCAGGTTTCCTGGTTATTCAGTGGGTACTGGGGCCAGGCCACAGTAGAGAGAAAAACCAGTCACTTTCTCTTTAGTGCTGAGTCAATGGTTGAGAGATTTTTATAGAGGCGCCCTAAAGGTGTTTGGGGGTCTATTTGTGACTCCTGTCTTCTCATGTTTCTTGGTCCCGGAGTGGTCAGAAAGGAGAGTTGGCGTCCCTCAACTCTGGTTCTGGCTACTGGTCAGGAGAAAAGAGTGCTGTATCTCGGGATGTCTCCGCAGGCTCACAGGCACCCGGCAGCGGCTCCCAGTGGAGCAGAGAAGGGGTATCCCTGGCACAGCTGTGACTACAGACAGGGATTCCAGAGTCAGTCAGAGGCTGAGGAACAGAGGGAACTGGGTTTACTCACCGTTCGCCGAGGTGGATGGATAGCCGGAGATCTGATCTGGATTCCTCAGGGAAGGGATAGGAGAGGAGTGGCCCGAGTGGGCGTCAAACTCCTCCCGGGTTTTGACACCAAATGTAAGGTATTTGCCAATGAAGAATGAGAGTGAGCCACAAGTAGGGCAAGCAGAGCTTTATTGGGGAGCACTGCTGGGCGAGGTCCACCGGTCTGGAGGGAACACGGGCCAGGGAAGTCGCGCTGCTTTGTTCTTGGGAAGGAGTTTTGTACAAAGAAACGCGGGTGAGGGGTAGTGTGGCGATTGGGGATTGGTAAGGGGTGATGCAGGTGGGGTGAGGTGTCACATGACTTTGGGGGAGGCTTAGCTTTAGCTTTCGGTTTTTTCCTGCGGTAACTGGTACAGCTTCCTTTCCATCTGGTGGAAAGTCTCTTTTGTTTTTTCCCTGCCAACCTTACAATTGTCCCAATTTTCCCCTAATGCTCTACCCTGCACCGCCCTGCCCGCTCCCACAGTCAGTTCCCACCCTGTTGTCCATGTCCTTGAGTGATTTATTCCAGTTCCTTGATAGGATTTTTCCCCTTCACCTCCTCCCCCATCCTCTCTGATCATTGTCCATCTGTTCCTTGTTTCAATGCCTCTGATTCTATTTTGCTTACTTGTTTGCTTTTTTCATTAGGTCCCTTTTATAGGTTTGATCATATGGTATTTGTCTTTCAGTGCCTGGCTTTTTTCACTTGGCATGATACTTTCCAATGTTATCCATTCTGTCATTAAATGTAGGAGTTCCTTCTTTTTTTTCTGCTGTGTATATTCCACTGTATAAATGTACCACAGTTTTTTGATCCATTCATTTACTGATGGGCACTTAGGTTGTTTCTAGCACTTGGATATTGTAAATAATGCTGCTATGAACACAGGGGTACATAGATTTTTTTTGAATTGGTGTTTCAGGATTCTTAGGATATAATCTCAGCAGGGGAATAGCTGGGTCAAAAGTCAGTTCCATTTTTAGTTTTTTGAAGAAATTCCATACTGTTTTCCACAGTGGCTGCACCAGCGTGTATTCCCACCAGCAGTGCACTAGGGATCCCTTTTTCTCCTCATCTTTTCCAGCACTTGTTGTTTGTTGGTGTGTTAATGATGGCCTTCTGACTGGTGTGAGGTGGTATCTCACTGTGGTTTTAATTTGCATCTCTCTGATGACTAGTGTTTTTGAGCATTCTTACACATGACTCTGGGACCTTTGTATGTCCTGATTGGGGAAGTGTCTGTTCAGGTCCTTTACTCATTTTTTGTAAGTGTATTATCTGTGTTCCTGGAGTGGAGTCATGTGAGTTCTTTATGTATTTTGAAGATCAAACCCTTGTCTGAGGTTTCATTTGCAAATATGTTTTTCCATATGGTTTCCTTCTCATTTTGCTAATGTTTTCTTTAGCCATGCAGAAGCTTTTTAATTTGATGTAGTCCCATTTATTTATTCTTTCCTTTATTTCCCTTACTGTAGAGGATTTATCAGTGAATGCATTGCTGGATGGGATAGCTGAAATTTTACTGCCTATGGTTTCCTCTAGTACTTTTATGGTGTCACTGCTTATGTTTAAGTCTTTTGTCCATTTTGAGTTTATTTTGGTTTATGGTGTAGTTTGGTGGTCTAGTGGGTGGGGGCTCCACCTGCAGAGCCTCCCCATCTGCCATGCATCAAAATAAGACTACTGAGACACAAGACATGATCTGCTTGGGGAGGAAAGATGGCTGAACTCTCAAAAGAGAAGGGCCTTGAGCCTGTTCCTCAATGAGCTTTTGTAGGAATACAGGGTATATACATAAAGCTCAATCATTTTCAGGCAGTAAGGATCAAACAACATGTAACACTCAAAGAAGTATGGAGGCTTATTCTGAGTCAGGGTCAGATAGCTAAAGTGCCATAAATCTTTGGGAAACAAACTCATTCTATGCTTGGACCCTTATCATTTAAATTGAAGGCATTAACAAAGCAGGTTTCGCAGGATTTTATGCATTCCTTCTTAGGCTTGATCACCCCAAAGAACAGTCCATTCCTGCCCAGGGCTGCACTACCCTCCAGCATTGTTTCAGGCTTAAGTCAGGCAGGGGAAGTAAGGCAGCCAAGAGATTAGGAGACTTCTTGTAGACAAAATGAGGAGTCAGACTATGTCAAAGCCAAGGAGTGAGGGTCCATAACCCCTTTTTCTATAGCCCCCTAAGTCCTTCCCTGAGGGCCCCTTTGTGACCATGCCTGTCTTAGGTTGTCCCTCCCTTGAGGAATCCTATCCATCATTGGCTAACCAGTCATCAACCCGGGGCCAAGCAGGATGAAGTAAAAGGGAGGTGGGGTGGTGCCCCTACCAGGAAAATAAGCTTTGTCTCCTTAGTGGCTTATGGTTCCAAGGTCGTTTACTCAGCCTTAGCCACTGGAGATTATAGCTTCTGAAACCAGGCAGCACAGTTCACAACAGTCTAGTTTCATTTTTTTCATATACCAGTCCAGTTCTCCCAATGCCATTTTTTGAAGAGGCTATTTTTACTGCATTTTACGCTCCTTCCCCCTTTGTCAAATATCAATTGGCCATAGAGACATGGGTTTATTTCTGGGATCTCTGTTCTGTTCCATTGATCTATGGGTCTGTTTTTATGCCAGTACCAGATTGTTTTGATTTCAGTGGCCCTGTAATACAGTTTGATATCAGGTATTGTGATCCTTCCTACTTTGTTCTTCTTTCTCAATATTACTGAGGCTATTCAGGGTCCCTTTTGATTATAAGTTTTTGACATAGTTGTTGTAAATCTGTGAAATATGTCACTGGTATTTTAATAGGGATTGCATTGAATCTATAGATTGCTTTGGGTACTATGGACATTTTACTGATGGTGATTCTTCCAGTCCACGGACATTGTAATGCTTCAATTTATTTGTGTCTTCCTTATTTCTTTCCCCAGTGTTCTGAAGTTTTCTAAGTACAGGTTTTTAGTTGCTTGGTTAAGTTTATCCTACGTACCTTATTTTTCTTAATGCTATAGTGAACAACATTTTTTTTCTTAGTTTCTGTTTCTGATATTTCAATGTTGGTACAAAAATGTCTTCAATTACTGAATATTGACTTTGTATCCTGCCATTTTGTTAAATTTACTTATTAGGTCAATTAGTTATTTTGGTGGAGCCCATGGGTTTTCTTTTTTTTAAGTATTATTTATTTATTTTATTTATTATTAAAATTTATTGTTGCTCAGTTATGGTTGTCCCACCTTTTTCCCCCTTGCTCGCCCCAAGCCTGCCCCTATAATTCCCACAGTGAATTCCCCTCATGCCCCCCATTTTCTATGTACACTATCACATCATCAGTGAATAACATCAATTTCACTTCCTCCTTTCCTATTTGGATACCTTTTATTTCTTTTCTTGTCTGATCACTGTGGCTAGAACTTTTAATGCTATGTTGAATAGAAGTGAAAGTGAACACCCTGTCTTCATCCTGTTCTTAGGGGGAAAGCTTTTAGTTTTTGCCCATTAAGTATGATGTTGGCTGTAGGTTTCTTGTATATGGCCCTTATTATTTAAGCTATGCTCCATCTATTCCCACTTTGCTGAGTCTTTTTATCATAAATCAGTTCTGTACTTTATCAAATGCTTTTTCAGCATCTATTGGTATGATCATGTGATTTTTTCTTTCATTTTTTTAATGTGGCATATTATATTTATTGATTTACAAATGTTATACCATCCTTGCATCCCTGGGATGAATCCCACTTGATCATGTTCTTTATTATGATCTTTGTAATGTATTGCTGGACTGAGTGCCAATATTTTGTTGAGGATTTTAGCATCTATGTTCATCACAGATATTAGCCTGTAATTTTCTTTCTTTGTTGTATCTTTACCTGTTTTTTGAATTAAGATAATGCTGGCTTCATAAAAAGAGTTTAGGAGTCTTTCCTCTTCTTGAATATGTTGGAATAGTTTGAAAAGGATAGGTGTTAATTATTTGAATGTTTGGTAAAATTCATCTGTGAAGCCATCCCATCCATGGCTCTTGTGTGTAAAAAGCTTTTTGATTACTGTTTTAATTTCACTAGTTGTTATCAGTCTATTTAGGCTTTCTGCTTCTCCTTGACTTAGTTTTGGAAGATTATATGTTTCTAGAAATTTGTTCATTTTCCTTGGTTGTCAAATTTCTTGGCATACAGTTGTTCATAGTAATTTCTTACAATCCTTTGTATTTCTGTGGTGTCAGTTGTAATCCCTCCTCTTTCATTTCTGATTTTATTTGTTTGGGCCCTCCTTTTTTCTTGATGAGTATTGGTTACAGGTTTGTCAATTTTGTTTACTTTTCAAAGGACTAGTCCCTGGATTTTTTATTTTATCTTTTGAATTGTTTTTAGTCTCTCTGCCATTTATTTCTGCTATGATCTTGAGTTTTTCCTTCCTTCTGTTCACTCTGGTCTTTGTTGCTGTTTTTCTGGTTCTCTTAGGTGTAGGGTTAAGTTGTTTATACTAAAGCTTTCATGGAACTAGTTTATTTGGGGCTGAGTTTTCTGAGAAGAAAAAAATATGTCTTCATATTTTTCTGGACCTCCTATTCTCCAACTGCATATGAATTCTATAAAATAATGCCAAGGTGTTGACTAGTTCTAATATGATATGCATCCTATTATAATAATCACCTTTTACTGTGTGATTGTTATGTACTAGGCCATTTGGTAAGCATTTTGAATACACATTTTCATTTAATCTTTAAACCACAATAAAAGTTAATATTATCATTTCTGTTTTTAAAATGAGAAACTGTAACCCAAAGAAGTAATTTATCTAAGATATCATAGCTATAAGATATCCCATTTGGGTTTGAACTCAGTCTTCCTTTATTTTAAAGACAGACCCAGTTCCTGGTTTCATAGAATTCTCAGTCTAGTGTTTCTAACCGACAAAACCATTAGGTCTCCCCCTCTTTTCTGACTCTAGTATTGTCACTGGATACCAAATGATACTGTGACAAACATGAACCATCCTGAACATAATCCTCATCCAGACTCCATACCTCTAAAGGAACTGACACACATTAGCAGCTATTACATGAGATTCTGGGTTACTTGATCAAAAAGTCTCAGCTCACAGAGAACAGAGTTCTTCTAGAAAAGGACTAGGAGCACACATACTTTAATTAGAAGATGAAGGGTCTGTCTTGGGTTGGGATCTGTTGTAGAATGCCCTGAGAAGTTAGGACCATGGTTAAGTTTGAAATCATTGGAAAGATATATAAATGAGCTTATGGTAACTGGTATAAACCAAATCCCCACATCTCATTGGCATAACATGTTCAAAGTATATATCTTTTTCACATCACTCTCCATTACAGCATTGTAAGAGAGATGTGCTCCATTTAGTCATAAAGATCTTAACCTCTTTCTATCTAGAACTGCCCATAATAACCATTACATTATTTCTTTTTGTTTTCAGACCAAGGTCTGGGAGGCCATGTGTATTTGCAGGGCTTCAGTGTTACCCAACTCTTGTCTGGACTTAGTATCTTCTGGCATATTTCTTGCATCTAAAGGGAGTGAACACAGAATGTGCATTCACTCTTAAGATTTTTGTCCCAGAGGTGATCTAAATCACTTCTGCCCACTCCTGAGAATTAGTTACATAGTCCCATGTAGATGCAAGGGGCTTGGAAAGTATAGTATAATAGTGTATTCAAGAAGATAAGAGCATAGATTTTGGTCAGCACAGAGCATTGTCTTTGGTACAGAGGAAAACAGATGGTAGGGAGGAAGAAGAATAAAGAAGGTGACAAAGAGATGCCCATAGTAATCATTACATAATTCCTTTTTGTTTTTAGATCAAAATCTTAGATGGTAGGTATAATTACTGGGCTTTAGTGTTATACAACTCCAGGCAGCATCATTCACATTGTAGTCTATATAAGTGACATTTGGAGTGTAAATATATGTATTTGTCTTTTAAAAATGGTTGGGGTTGTGTGGAATTCATGGGGAATATAGTTTCTAAAAGCACAACCCTTGGACTTTTTCAAAGATTAAAGCAGAAAGCAGAATACAAAGACGCAGAGAGCTCTAGTGCTACAATGACAGGATTTGATTTAAGACCGGTGAGATAGATGGTGGTGTATTTTCTTAGAAGCAAACAAGGAAACAACAGATTTGCAAACAAATTTTAACTGACTCATTCTTCTAATGCCCCACATGAGCAATGCAAGCCATTGTGAAACATAATGCTTCCTGAAGGCAGCTGTACCTCAAATGTTTTCCTTCCCACCTATTCAGAAGAAGGAATGACCTGCAGCAATGTTAATGAAATAATTCCACCCCTAATATTATTGAAGCTCTGCGCTTTACTCTGGCCTCAGAGCAACTGGAATTGATCATGCCTGTAATAGAAGAGCATGAGAAGAGCATAAGGAAATTTGTAAATCAGTTTGATTTACTTGGTGGAGGTGATGAGAATCATTTCTGGTTTGAATCCTCACTCAGAAATGCAAGAATTGGCAGATTCAAACATGCGTACAAATTACAAAAACACTTTTCCCCTTAAATGGCTTTAATTCCACTGGAATATTTTAGTGAAATAAATGTTTACTTTAGGACAACAAAAGAATACAAAAGCACAACTTGTAAATAATTTTCTTTTTTCTTCCTGATTAGCCTACACTCTGGGGAATCATCTAAAACCTGTCACATACTTGGCACAACTGGTGTTTGTAAGTCTATGCCTGACCACTTACTTGTAATGAAATTGAGCCACTACAGCCTCACTTTGGCTCATGGTGATTGTAGACATCCAGCCTTTGTTTTCATGAGATTCTTTTTAATGAACATACTGGCTATAGTATAGTGAGGAAGTGTGTTTTCTCACATATATTTAAGTTTGGAATTTCAATGATTAACTCATTTTACCTTTCCTCCTGTTCATCTAGCAGGATCTTTAGGGGATAGGCAAATATTAAGAAAGCTGTTGGTAGGGGCTGGCAAAAGTCAGTAAGGTGCTCTGTGGGTACTTACGGAAGTACCCCAGAGATAGATTTTACTTATTACAACTCTGCCCATATAGTATTATTTTGTTTTCTATCATAACAGCTTCCCAAATGGTCTTTTTTCCATTAGCCTCTGCTTTTCCTTCCATTCTACACAATAATGCCAGGTTACATTTCTTAGTGCACCGTTCTGCTTCTGTCATTTCTCTGATAAAAATTCTTGAATGATCCAACACTTCCAAAAATTAAAGTCAAATTATTTAGCCATACTTAAACTTCTCCATATTAGGGCCTCTGACTATCTTTTCAGTTTTACCTTTTTACTGCTCCTAATAACAAACTGAAGTGTCATGAAAATATGTCTGCAAATTTCTTACCTACATGCCTTTGCTCTTACTGTTCACTCTAGAATACTCTTCTCTCTTTCCCTTTTCTCTAAACATTGCCTGTGAGATATGCTCATTCTTTAAGTCTCAGATGAAATTTTCCCTGAGTATTGAAGGTTTCCTGACTCTAAGTAAAAGGAATTACTTCTATGTGTACCCACAGCATATTGCTGGTACTCTTATTTAACATGGGTATTACTCTGCTTCTAGTCTTTGTTTCTTATTTACCAGCCTGTCACCACTAGTGTACTAGAGACCCTCAAAGACAAGGTCTGTGTCTTTTTCACTTCTGTATCTTCAACAGCACATGGCACAGTGGCTGGCAGAGAGGAGGTATGCAGTGAAGGACTGATGACTTAAATTGCTGGAGTTCTCAGTTTTCTTTTGTGATACAAGTGGAGATAACTTGTTTCTTGTGGGTACCAACCACATTTCTGCCAGTGGAGTCAGAGGTCGAGGGTCAAGCTACTCCCTTTTGGTATTAAAGCCAGTTTTCCTGGCTGAAAACCCCCAAGTTGTTGAATCCTTAATTTTTTTCAATGAAGCCATCAGGCAATATTTATTATAAAGTTATTATAAGAACAGCTTAGTGTATTAAAAATGGAAGTTTGCTAAAAATTTGAATCAAAGCATATATCCCACACTGCTAGCAGGAAATCCCCAAATCAGGCAGTAGAAGCCTACAGGGAGAGCCAATGAGGTTGTTGTATCAAAATGTTACCTTGTCACCTGCCAAGCTTCATTTTGTTTCTGTATCCATTATTACCTTCCTCATGATCAAACATATGCTCCATGCTTTCTATGTGTACAATATTTAAGATAGAAGTGGTACTGATACCTATATGTAGTTGGGAAGACAGGATATGCACATAAGAATATGGACACTGCCATATATAACATAAGAGTTAAGAACAAAATAGCCTTTCCAAATCTTTGTTTTCTAACTATGAAATTGTTACAGAGCAACAAAAGGTCCGTTATTGTCTGCCACCTTATGGAAAGATGTCTCTCAAAGCCAGAGATTTGTGAAAAGGAAAGGAAATGTTTATTTAATGCAATACAGAGTTAAAGTAGCAACTTAACTTCATTAAAATATCAAAGTCCTTCAGGATACCCACAGATGCCCATGGTGCTTCCTATCTCCCTCTGCTCTAATTCAGGGTATAGTAATTGCAAGGAAGAGAAGCACACGTCCGGGATCCAGGCTCTTGACACCGTCAGCTGTGTCATTGTCCAGGCAGGATCTCTAATTAATCCAAAGCCATGTGGCACCTTCTCATGGCCTACTGGCAAGAGTTCTTTCACCCTTCTTCCAGGCAAAGTCTCTCTTGTTCCCAGGCCATGAAGCCAAAGGGAGCACCCCAAAGCTGCGTGGTCCTTCTTCTATCAAAGCTGTGGGGAAGGGGTTCCCACTCTGGCAAAACCCCGTGGCTCCCCCTCTTCACCAAAGCTGCAGGGGTCTGCACTCTGGTGAAACCGTGTGGAATCTCCTCCCTCTGGCAAAGCTGCAAGAGGGTCTCCACTCGGGCAAAGCCAAGTGGCAATTCTCTGCTAAAGCCACATGGCGATTTTTCCTCACAGGGCTGTGAGGGTCCTAACTCTTGTGAAAGCGTATGGATTCTCCCTCAATGGCTGCCGTGTCTCCGTTTAAATCCCCGCACCAAATCTCTTCTGTACCCCCATTTCTGACTCCTCCTACAATCAGTTACACCTGCCAGCATTCCCGTATATTCCAAGTTTATTGGGATGCCATTATGAGTCTGGGCAGGTGTGTCCCCATTTTCTGGAGCCAATCTTCTCCAAGCTCCCATGCAGGCACATTAACTTGGGGTTCCTCCCCCAGTCACATCTTGGGGGGAGTCCTTTCCACCCCCCTGGCTTAGAGCATGGCCACAGCTATTTAACACATCTAAGCTACTGGCCAAAGGCTCTAGGTATGTTAAATGACCATGTCATGGATTAGCAGCTCTGCATGTCCCTGCTCCATGTGTCCCTTCCCCCAACTCATACCTGTGGGGGAAGGGGTGAGGACATCTTATATGTCCCTCTAATAGTCCCTGGACACCCTGAGTTCTGGGCCCCATTCCAAATCCCTATTTTTTGGGCCCCCCTCCTGGCTGCACCCTGCATCAAAATGAAGTGTCAAACTAATATCTAAAGTTATTTCTAGCTTTAAAATACAATGTTGAATATTGAATACAAGATCCTTCCCCAGTAGAAGATAGTTTATTAAAAAAGAAAAACTTCTAAAGAATGTAATTTATATCTGCCAGGAGAGATTTTTCTTCTCTTTTCAGTGGCTTCTGATGACCAGAAAAAAAAATCAAATCTGTAGAAGTTTGCTTTTATTCATCCTATCTTGATTTTCCATCTGTCTTTCCATCATCATTTTGCCAGTATTCAAGGAAATGAAAGCCCTCAAAAATAAGTATTCTTAAAGGCCACCGGTTGCAAAACAACAGAGGTGATTGTCTGGTGCAAAGATTCAGCTCCTTGTAGATTTACTTAGAAATCATTTTGTGTAGTTAAAAATACAGTCTATCCAAGGAGATAGCAATCTTCTCTGTGGAGAAAAAGCTTTTATTAACTAACTTGTTAATTGATATGAAGTTTTAAAATAACTTCCTTTTTGAGATCTATGAAACAAGATTGAAGTGAGCTCGAATTCAGTTACCATTTAATAACATACTGTTATCAGTCCTAATGAGAGAAACATGTGCATCTCAATGATTCCCCCAGGTTCTGTTTCAATTTATTGAATACTCTGACAACTATCTGTTTTTCCACCATATCTATTCCCCAAAGCAAAAATAAGATCAAAAGAGGTGTACATTTCCTAGTGATTACTACCCTTTGGCTTTTAAAACTAGGCTGATGTACCTGTGAACCACTTCTTAAGGACTCATAAAGGCTGATTGACAGTCACTAAAGCTTGACATAGGACCAGCTTCCCTGTGTAAGGCGGTAAGAGTACTTAGAATGACAAGACTTGAAAGTAAGGAAGTGAACTTTGCTTAAGAATATATTTCACCTTAAAGCTAGTATGGTGGGAAGTTATTAGGATTATGTTTTTGTGGATGAAAAATGTGTTTAAATGTTGCTATTTAACATTGGTTAACCTAATAATAGTTGGGCCTGGATTCAGATGCACATCATTAGATACCTGTCTGGAAAGTATTCACTTATGCCATTGGTCACCAGTCTTTGGTACCATAGATAGATACTTAAAGGCAAGGTTTAAGGAAATATTTTCTAGTGTTTGTATATAAGAGTGTTATTGATTAATATAACCCACCTCACTTTTGCCATTTCCTTTCTTAAAATTTTACTTCGTTTCACATTTCCTTTTGTTTCCTTACTTTTCCTCTATTGTGCCGGTTTCTTTTTTGTGCTTTTGCTGTCATTCTTGCTTTCTCTAGAGAAGTACTTAAGAATGGAGATTGAAATTCTGCTTTCATCACTCACTTCTTATATGACCCTGAGCAAGACAATTTATCTGATTCTGCAATAGATTATCCAGCTATACAATTGGATAGTCATGCTTACTTCATCTGGTTGTTGAAAAGATTCAATGAGATAACATGAATAAAACATTCAATGCTGTGCCTAGTATGTAGTAAACACTTAATTTTAACTCAAATTTAGCATTATTATTTTCTCCTTTCATGTTTCATTTCTCCCTCACATTGTTTTATTTTTTTCCTGTCTCTTATTTTCATCAGTATTGAACTCCACTCTCCTTTATTGGTAGTTTGTCTCAGCCACTGGACAGCTCCAGGCAAGTACTTGACACCTTGGACTCTGTGATACATCTATTAATCTCTTTCCTCTAGCCTGCCTCTATCTGGAAGTTAGAGTGATTTTTCTAAAATTCAAATATGATTATTAATTCTGTTATAAACCTGCCTATAATATATATTCCTAAATTCTCATCATGGATGAGGATACAAGGCTAATCACAAGATGGCTCAAACTTTATCTCTGTCACTAAAATCATCTGTAAAAATAGGTCAGACAGGTGCGTTTCCTCCTGCAAACACATGACCTTTTTGGGTTTCCTGAACTGTGCTGCATTACTTGAACTCTTCTACCTAGCAAACTGTTGTGTAGCCATCAGATCCAACCACAAATTCATCAACTTCCTTATCCAGATTTGATTCTTCTTTTTCTTTTTTTGCATTCATAGAATTTGGTGTCAATTACTATTAGTGTGCCTATCACACTGTTAGTATGGATCTCTCCAAATAGAGTGTGAGCTCCTAGGAACAAAGCTCTGTTTTACTCCTCTCTATTATTTCTGAGTCCTATAACTGAGTCTGTCACTCAACAAATAATCATATTCTATTTCTAAACATAGTCTCCCACCAGTCTAGATAAGATTTATGTTTGGAGTTTATGTCCACAAAGATTATAAAATTTAAGTAAACTTTTATGTCTTTGACCAATTGCAGACAATCCTAGGAGAAAGTTTCATAATGGCCCTTATTAATCATCTTTGTAAATGGGCAAGTGATTCCAATATATATATAGGACTGTACTGTGTAAAGACCAGTGGATAGAAAAGGATGATCCTTCCAATCCCCATTTAGCCTTAGGGTTCTATTTTAAGAAGTCATAGGATTAACATATCTGGGTAAGGGCTTTAAATTTTCAGTAATTATTCTTTTTTTAATTTAGTTTTTATTGTTGTTCAAGTACAGTTGTCTCCATTCCCCCCACACGCTCCCTCCCACCCCAGCCATCCCCACCTCCCACCCTTGATCCTGCCCCCCTGGATTTGTCCATGTGTCCTTATACATGTTCCTGACAACCCTTCCCACTTTACCCCCCCATTATCTTATCCCATGTCCCCTCTAGTTACTGTCAGTTTGTTCTTAATTTCAATGTCTCTGGTTCTGTTTTGCTTCCTTGTTTGTTTTGTTGATCAGATATCACTATAGGTAAGATCATGTGGTATTTGTCTTTCACCACCTGGTTTATTTCACTTAGCATAATGGTCTCCAGTTCCATCCATGCTGTCATAAGTGGTAAGAGTTTCTTCTTTCTTTCTGCTGCATAGTATTTCATTATGTAAATGTACCATAGTTTTTGATCCACTCATTTACTGATGGGCACTTAGTTTGCTTCCAAAACTTGGTTATTGTAATTTGTGCTGCTGTGAACATTGGGGTGCATAGATTCTTTTGAATTGGTGTTTCAGGGTTCTTAGGGTATAATCCCAGCAGTGGAATTGCTGGGTCAAAAGGCAGTTACATTTTTAGTTTTCTGAGGAAATTGCATACTGTTTTCCACAGTGGCTGCACCAGTATTCATTCCCACCAACAGTGTACTAGGGTTCCATTTTTTTTCCACAACCTCACCAGCACTTATTTGGTGATTCAATTATGATGGCCATTCTGACTGATGTGAATTGGTATCTCACAGTAATTATTCTTTTGATTACCTTTCTATATACAGTTTTCTAACAATTGAATAAAGATTAGAAACCTGTGTTTCTTTCTGTCTGCAAGCAGGGAATGGGTATGGGATAGCATTTTGTTTTCCACTTTTGCTCGCATATTGGCCTCCTTCCTGGATTTAAAGGGCTGTCCCTTTTGCTGTTTGGTTTTATATCTGGGCCACTACCTGGATGACTTGCAGCTATTTTATTTTTTAATGGAATAGAAATAGAGTCTCCACTCTATCAGGCCTTAAGGAAACAATTCTAAGAAAAATAGCTGCAACTTTTGCATAAACAAATGTAAAGCTGATATACATAGAGATTCCTGCATCCTAAAGAAAAAGTAGAATCTAGATATGAGGTTGGTGGCTGTCACTGGTCTCAGTAAAAAATAATACATTGGGACTAATTTCTGCAGGAAATAATGAAGAGCTGGGGACAGGGAGAGAATGTTGTCCATATGTCCAGGAGAGAATAGACAAAGAATGCCTCTGGAAGTCTCAGCACAGAGGCAAACAACTAAAGACAATAGGAGATCAAATGAGAGAAAAGGAAACAAACACATATATTCGCTAACCAGGGAGCAAGAAAGGGGAGAAAACTCCCACCAAGCCTCCTGATTTCAATGTTGGAATCAAGGTAAATTATCCTAATTTAGTTAAACTGTCATCAAGAATCTTGGCGGAAGATAAAAGAACCCAGACCTCTTATGGATGCACTCATCCCAAGAAAAAAGATAGTATGGATGACTCATGGAAACATTACTAATTTTGAATGAGAGTCCATCTCATCTGAGTAACTGCTCCAAAGAGGCCAGGCAAATATTTGCTGAAATGAGCAACATATGGAAATCACAAGACCCAGGACAGTGTCTTTATTCTTTCAATAAGTAGCTGTGTGAGCTTGAGCAAGTCACTTCCTCTCTCTGTTTTTTCCCCTCTCCCCTAAAATGAAGAATATTAACCCCTTCTGTATGTGACTCAAGACTGGTTTGAGAATTAAATGAGCTGGCACTGAAAACTATTTTTAGAGAGGCTTCTGTCAGGTTACTGGGCTCAGATTCCAGGGATTTAAACTCTATTACTACTATCTAGAAGTAATTCTTTTACTTTAAAAAGGTACCAGAGGGCCATCATCGACAGACTCAGGAGTCATGGCTTCAATCCCTTCACCTTTAGGCTGACAGCAACATTACCAATGGTGTGTATAAGAATTTTTAAAATGTTGGAAATGGTGAAGCCATGCATTTCCTATGGTATCAATTATAAAAGCATTGTATAGCTCATAGGTCAGCACTGTGTTCTCTGTGCACATTCTGTATAGGGCCAGGGGAAATAAACCAACTCAGTAGCCTTAAAACTGTGCTATCCCTAAAAACCAAACTCATTACAAACCAAGAGCACAGACTGAACTGCCAGAAGTAAGGATAGATCTGGAGATGTTTACATTTTGCTGAACAAAGAAAAGAGTGAACTGTCTGTCCTTTGTATCAAAGAAAAATGACATACTTTGGACCTAGTAGCAAATTTCTTTTATTCTCCAGTAGACAGGGTGGATTTGCCCTGAGCCATCCTTTTAATGTCACTTGAGCCAAAGTCACTCTTACTGAGGTGAATCACTGAGCTCAAGTTAAGATTCTATCTGTGGCCTGGGTTAGAGCTCTAGCTATAGCTGTTCTGGTTTGTGTATGTTAAACTTCTTAGTTTTGATAATTTTGTTTTTTAAATATTTGATTTATTTTTAGAGAGTGGGGAAGGGAGGAGAAAGAGAGGGAGAGAAACATCAGTGTGTGGTTGCCTCTTGCACGCCCCCTACTGGGGACCTGGCCTGCAACCTAGGCATATGCCCTGACTGGGAATTGCAGCAGTGATTTTTTGGTTTGCAGGCCCACACTTAATCCACTGAGGTAAACCAGCCAGGGCTTGGGTTTTAATCAAATGAGATAACTTGGTCAGTCCAAATGAAACAGTATGGTTTGAAATTTTTTTCTTTGCTGATACTTAAACTTTTACACATTAAGAAACACATTGGTACAATTCTTCAGTACCTATACACATTCCTGTGTGTGTGTATGTGTGTGTGTGAGTGTTTATTGAATAATGTTTAGTGCCATCCATGCTGACAGGGGAATTATTAACTATGAGAGGAAAATACAACAGAAATTAAATAGCAGAAAGCAAAGGTGCAAAGGAGAGAAAGTTCTCAGTTCTCCAATATTTTCCACCCATGTTCCATATATTAACAAAGATAACTGAACATGGACAATATAGTAGAACACAGTAATATTTTGGTGTTATTTTCTTTAGGAAATGATTCTTCCAACTCAATACAATTGAACTTGGAAAAGTTTTTGGAAAACCATACATTTCTTGTTTAAATTTATATCCCTTTATAACTTAGGTATCAAAGGTATTTTACAGAGATACTTCACTGGGATGATACACTAAAGTTTGTTTAGACACACATACTTCATGCACAGGTAGCATTTAATGGGATTGATTAAAGCACATTGAAACCCTTGGACCACCTGAGCCTCATCTCTAACTACCCCAGCTAAGATTGACCTTTCTAATTTGGGTAGCTATGTCCTGAAAATTTCCCAGACTCCTGTGAAGCACATAAAACGTTACTGGTTAAATTAGGACCAGAGCAGGGCTTGGGAATGGTGGACACTCACTCTATGTTAACGTGGAAGACCTGAAACTGGTTCCCTGCTTATGTTTTGTCACCCAGATAAATTGTTGGAAATCCCATTTCAGAAGCTTCTGTTCCTCCACCAGTCCTTAGGGATATGGCCATCCAATGTGGCTGAGAGCCACATTAATATTTCAGAATGTTAACATAGGATGGATTTTCTAAAAGAAGTGAAATGTGTTCCACAATGAGATGGCATAATTAATGACTGACATGATTCCCACGACTGCAAGAGTAAGAGAATTTTGAAGTGAAGAAGTATTGTTTTCTTAATTTCATCTTGGTAAGAACACTTAACATGAGCTCTGTACTCAACAAGAATACAATACAGTGTCGTTGACTGTAGGCACAATGTTGTACAGCAGGTATCTAGAGGTTATTCATCTTGCTTAACTAAATCTTTATGAGCATTGATTAGTAAATCCTCATTTCCCCTTCCAAGTCCCTGGAAAACACCATTTCTCACTTTGATTCTATGAATTTGGCTATTTTAGAAATCTCCTAAAAGTGGAATCATGCAGTATTTGTCTTTCTATGACTGGCTCATTTCACTCAGCATAGTGTCCATCATGGGCAGCCTTCTATGTGCTTATTAACAAACCAGACTCCTCCTACTGTGTGGCTTTGCCACCTACAAAGGCCTCTGTGTCTTTTAATAGATCATTTGCCTTCTATTAACAATTATGGGAAGAAAGAGGGAGAACACAGGAGATGATTGTGTGGGTCAGGCCTAGATGTGGTGTACATCAATTATACTCACATTCCATTGTCCAGAACTCAATCACATGCTCATATCTCATTGCAAATAAGTCTTCATAGTGAGTGTAGCTTTTTGTCCATAAAGGAAAGGAAGTAGATTTTGATGAATACTTTGCAGTCTCTGCTATATCATTTACTCTTAACATGGAGTTTATAAGGATTTCTGTTTTGATTTTATATAATAATTTATACAAGGAGAAATGGGAACATGTCAAAATTATGATTTATTGATATATATGTATTGAAAGTCTATAGAATAGTGGATAAGGGGATGGACTTTGATATAAGATGGACCTGGATTCAAGTTTATTATTCTACCTCTAGCTGGGTGACATTACTGGAGCATACCTTAAAGTGTTATAAAGACTCAGTGAAAATATTAGTGTAAAGTTCTTAATTTTAAAGCTGGAATTATTATTATGATTAGTGATAAAAGTAGCAACATATTGACAAGCAGAGCACAGGTTGGTTTGTGAGGAGTTAGAGGAATGAGAAGTAGACACAGTTAAGCTCCATGTGGGTTGAGATAAGCAAGTGTCCATGTAAAATTAGCAACTACATAGGGCAAAAATTTTCTGTGAACTTTTAGAACATTGACCAATATAGCAGGTATTCCTTTAGCCTTGAAGGACCTGTGATACTCCCATGTAATCTAGTTCAGTTCTTATTTTTGAGCTGTAAATTCTAGAAAACATCTAGGATTACCCCTATTTGATGCTAAGCCATGTCTCTACTTATGCCACTCCACCAGAGCTATCTGAGCATTTTCTTTTACCTGGCCATCATATATTAAACTGCATGCTATTCATTATTATGTCATATGTTTTCCTTCCTTCAAGCTCTGTCTGTAAAGGTACATCTAAAGTAAATGTGTCTTGATTATTTCCATTGTTATTCTTCTTGCTCATTGTCTGTACTTTCCCCCAGAAAATATCATTCAGTTGAATTTCTAAATCCACATTTTCAAGTTCTTGGAGAAACAATCAATCTTTTGCTTATATTTATGTGCTTGGGCAAAGCTTACAATGTCAAGTGCTCGGGGACATTATGGGAGAGTTTTCCATCTTCTGGTTTTTTTTTGTGTGTCCCATCTAAAATACCTAAAATTGACTTTTCATACAATGGTCATTTGGGGCAAGTTGTATAACTAACCAGCATATCATTGTATCCTTTGAGTACTGCCAGCTTCTTCAAGAAAAGATGTAAGAACAGTTCTTGTACTAGATGCCTCTTTTGCAGAGGAAGAAAGACTGATAAGGACCAAGAATTTGATAGGAAGTATCTCAAAATTATTCACAAGATCCTTGGAAAGGGTGCCTGTTTTGGTCACATGGCTGACCAGTGCTCTAGAAAATGAACATGAGATTTCTTTGGGCACCAGAAGACCTTGCAAATGAGCAACATTGTTTGTAAGTGTGAGGTTACTTTCTGCGCCAGAAACCAAAGATGCCATTGGAAGTGTTGAGAACTGGCTTTCATATCAGTAAACAAATTCTGTTCTACTTGAGTAGCTACAAGAAAGAGGGCAGTATGACTTGGCATTTGTGTAAGTGGAAAGGGTTTGAAAACTGCAGGGAAGTTAGTGATTAAGGTTAAAGCCATTACAGGAATGGTATTTAACAGGCTGTTAAATGGGTAACAAGGGAGAAGGTAGCTGGGTAGACCAGAGAAACATGGTGCTTTAAACATGAGAGAAGGATTTGTCCTGCAGCAAATGTATGGTAAAAAGCAACGTATTGCTCTTCTGTGGTTATGCAACATTTCTCACCTGATACACTGACAAGTAGTCATTTTGGATTTATTCAGGCCAGCAGAGCACTGGAAAAGTTCTGGAGGACCAACACTGTGTTCTTTGTAAATTGCCATTTCTTACCACTGTAACTGCAATTCAGTGGACATAAGTGCTTACTTATGTTATGCTCTGTATGAGGTGATAGGAATTGAACAGTGAAGGAAGGAGACACAGCTTTTGAAACCCCCCTCCCAAAACAGACATATAAATGACTGACCAGCATATATTATACTATGAGATGTGTTTCTTGAAGAGGAAAGGATTTGCAGGACTGACAGGTACTCTCTCTCGTGGCCATCAATACATTTGCTACTTTGTAATATAACAATTTTTTTTGTCTCTAAAAGGAAGACAGAATAAAATTTTGGAAAATATATAAAATGTAACAAAGGAAATCATTCATAATTCTAAAACCATAGATAATCACACTTACTATTCTTGTGTAGTCCCATCATTTTTATGTCTATTATACAGATGTACATAAAATACACAGTTGATGTATGTAAACTTCAAATTCTACCTTTCTAGGTAAGTTTGAAGCATGTCTATACATCATTTAAAATACCATAAATATCAGACTTCTGGCCAAGATAGAGGCATAAATGCATATACTGTGCCTCTTTGCACAACCAAAAGGAGGACAACCAATTTAAAAGACAAAATCAACCAGAAGTGCCAGAAAATTGAACTGTATGGAAGTCCAACAACCAAGGAGTTAAAGGAGAAACATTCATCCATACCAGTAGAAGGGGAAAGATGGGCAGCCAAGTGGAAAGGACTCTCAGCAAGGCAGTGGCTGGAGGACTGGGAGTTCCCACTCTTGCGTGTGGATAAACCAGGAGGAACAACTGGAGAGTGAGAGACTGCACAACCCAGGGTTCCAGTGAGGGGAAATAAAGCCTCAAAACCTCTCACTGAAAAAATCTGGGGGGCCTGTGGTGTTAGCAGAAATGCCCAGCCTCACAGGTGAGTTCGTTGGAGACACCCACAGGGTCCTAGAATATACACTAAACCATCCACCCAGGAATCAGCACCAGAAGGGCCCAATTTACTTGTGGATAGCAGAGGAAGTGACTGAAAGCAAGTGGACAGTTGAACAAGCAGCGTTGTTCCCTCTCAGACCCTTCTACCACATACAGTGCTACAACACAGTGATGTGGGTTGCCCTGCCCTGGTGAATACCTAAGATTCTGCCCCCTGCAATGTAATAAGCTTGCTGAGAAAACAAACAAACAAACAAACAAACAAACAAACAAAACCCCAAATGAAAGAAGAGATCAAAGCTCCAGAAAACCTACAACTAAGTGATAAAAAGAGACAACCTATCAGATGCATAGTTCAAAACACTGATAATCAGGATGCTCACAGAAATGGTTGAGTATGGATGCAAAATAGAGGAAAAAGTGAAGGCTATGAAAAGTGAAATAAAGGCAAATGTACAGGGACCCAATAGTAACAGGAAGGAAACTGGGACTCAGATCAATGGTTTGGACTAGAAGGAAGAAATAAACATTCAATCAGAAAAAAATGAAGAAAGATGAATTCAAAAAATGAGGAGAGGCTTAAGAACCTCTGGGACAATTTTAAACATTCCAACATCTGAATCATAGGGGTGCCAGAAGGAGAAGAGGAAGAACAAGAAATTGAAAACTTATTTGAACACATAATGAAGAAGACCTTTCCTGATCTGGCAAAGGAAATAGACTCCCAGGAAGTCCAGGAAGCTCAGAGTCCCAAAGAATTTGGACCCAAGGAAGCACACAACAAAGCACATCACAATTACATTATTTAAGATAAAAGATAAGGAGAAAATCTGAAAAGCAGCAAGAGGAAAGGAGACAGTTACCTACAAAAAAAGCTCCCATAAGACTATCAGCTGATTTCTCAAAAGAAACCTTACAGGCAAGAAAGGGCTGGAAAGAAGTATTCCAAGTCATGAAAGGCAAGGACCTACATCCAAGATTACTCTATACAGCAAAGCTATCATTTAGAATAGAAGGACAGATAAAGTGTTTCCCAGATAATATAAAGTTAAAGGAGTTCACCATCACCAAGCCCTTATATGAAATGTTAAAGGGACTTACCTAAGAATAATGAGAAGATCAAAACTATGAACAGTAAAATGACAATAAACACAACTATCAACAATGGAATAAAAAAACAAAAACAAACAGCAAACAACTAGAATAGGAACAGAATCATTGACATGGAGATCACATGGATGGTTATCATCAGGGAGGTGGAGGTGGGAGAATGTGGGAAAAAGTACAGGGAATAAGAAGCATAAATGGTGGGTACAAAATAGGGGAGGTTAAGAATAGTGTAGGAAATGGAGAAGCCAAAGAACTTATATGTACAACCCATAGACATGAACTAAGAGAAGGGGGAATACAGGCAAGAGGCAATGTGCAGGTCGGAGAGGAACAAAGGGGTAAAATGCCACAATGCAATAGCATAATCAATAAAATATATTTAAAAACACCATAAATATCATATTAAAGGCTTTAAAGCATTAAGTTGTGGAAATATCATATTTACTCAACTATTCTCCAGTTCATAGACATTGCAAATGGTAGATATTTTTCAATGGTTGGCTTGGATAAATAATTAATGTTCACTATATTAATGTGGTGCTTTAAATTACCTAATTGACCATAAGGAAAATAGAGAGGGAGAAATAGAGGGGGACAGGAAAGGAAGGAAAGGAGGGAGAGAGAGAGAAGAAGGAGGGAGGGAGAAAGAGAATATGAATGGCATGACAATGAAAACCCTTACCCCTGACCAAAATTGCTTCTATGATATAATATCTGGGTTATGTGACCCAAGATATTCTTTACTGGGCACCTGCCAATAGGATATCCTGCCTTACCATATCCTGATGTCAACATCAGGGCCTCTTGGGTATTGATGGCTGACTCAGGGGCATAGTATTTCTTCTTTTATGTGGTTATAAGACTTCATAGAATTTGGGTTTGCCTTAGTGGGGTCTGAAAGAGCACAGAGTCAAAATTAAATATTGAGAAAGTCTGAGAAGTTTAGTATAAGAGGGCAGGGGAAGCTAAAGGAAGATCTTTTCCTTTTCTTGGCTAGGAGACCAGGGTACTACCAAGTTTGAAGAATCACACAAGTTTGAGGGTAGTCCACAAGACTACCCTCACTTTTGACAACAACTGCAAATTCGAAGGGTTCCTAAAATGACCCTCATGCTCAATATTTTGCTCGAAAGACTCACAGAACTCATTGCAAGCTGTTATACTCAAAGTTATGATTTACTACAGGAAAAGGATAAATATTAAAAAATTATTCAAGGGAAGAGATGCATGATGTAGAGTCCATAAAAGTTGCAAGTGCAAATCCTCCAGTTGTCCTTTCCAGTGGAGTAATGGGAAATATTATTTTATAAGCATTAGTGTGTGACAGTACATATAGAGTATTGCCAATCAGCGAAGCTCACTTGACACTTGGTGTCTAGAGATTGCATTAGGGCTCCATTGTTGACTCATAAGTTTTACATGACTGACCTTCTGTTTCCAGGCTCTCCAGAGTTAGAGCTGATACAGCACAGCTGTCCTTTAGTCTCCATTGCCTCTTGAGGAAAAGTGGACCTACATGACCTAAAGCCCCTGTCATTAATCATATTGTTAGACTCTCTAGTCACCAAGGCATCAAGATAAACAAATACACTCTCATAAGGCATGATATTCTAAAGGTTTAGAGACTACCTTCCAGAAGCCAAAGGCACAGGCCACACTTGTTTCTGAATAAGATTAAATTCTTTACTATACAGGTACTCTGTCTAGCAGGGACCTCCACTTGATGACTGCCTTTCTGCGAGCATGTGGCGTGCTATGAAGGAAACTCTGAGAAAGCTGACACTATTTTTATCTTGTAGGAGGAAGGTACTGACTTAAGCACATATAACACCTTTCAGTAATTTGGCACCCTGGCACTTTGCTTGGCTTACCCTACCATGTTTTCTCTGTAGGGCTGTCCAGGTCTAAACACAAGCAGAATAAGTAGTTTTTATGTGGTATGACATGAGAGTCACAAGAAAAGTCTCATTATATGTGGAATCTAAAGAACAATAGAAATGAATAAACAAAATAGAATGAGACTCATAGACTCAGAGATCAAACTGGTGGTTCCCAGAGGAGAGGGGTTTGGGGCTCTGGGTGAAAAAAGGTAAAGGTGTTAAGTACAAGTTGGTAGTTACAGAATAGTCATGGGGATGTAAAGTATAACATAAGGAATATAGTCAATAGTATTGTAATAACTATGTATGGTATAGAGGGGGTACTGGAGATACCAAGGGGAATTCTTTGTAGCATATACAATTGTGTTACCATTACACTGTACACCTGAAACTAATACAAAATAATATTGAATGAAAAGTGTAATTGAAAAAAGTTAAAATATTTAGTTTGTTGACTTCTACAGAAAAAAAAAATAAAAACATCAACAAAATCAACAAACTTTGGAAAAAAATCCCTTAGCAACAAACCTGTCCCTTCATAACACAGAGCCACATAACATCAGAACACACTGATCTCTTAAAGATCATCTAATTAAGGTGTTGGAAAACTATGATATGGGGCCAGATTTGGTTCTTTGCCTGTTTTTGTAAATAACGTTTAATTGGAACAGCCATGTCCAATCATTAATATATTATTGAAGGCTGCTTTCAGGCTGTAATTACAGAATTAGGAAATTGTGATGGAGGTCATATGGCTGCAAAAGCATCTAACTGCCTGTCACTTTACCTGCCCCCACAAAAAAAAATGTTTGCTGACCTCTGGACAGTTCAACCATATCATTATGCAGATGTAGAAATTGATGTACAAATTGGAGAAATATAATTAAATCAGGAAAATAAATATTGAGTCTCTGCTCTGTGTTGGGCACTGTTGAAGGCACTTGAGATACATGTAAAAAAGCAGATAAAAAATGTTAGACTAATTATACTAACGATTATACTAACACACTAATGTTAGCAATTGATAATGTCATAGAAAAAGACTAATTAAAGGTGAGTGGGCTAATGTTATGGGAAGAGTAACAACTTTAAATAGGATGATGTGAGTAGGTAGGCTTCACTGAATAATTAAAATTTAGAAAATACTTGAAGAAGACAGGTGAACCTTGGAGACACCTGCGATAAAACCTTTTCAGGTGGAGGAAACTGTTCATGCAAAGCCTTGAGGTGATTATGTTCCAGAAACAACAAAGAACCCAGCAGGTCTGGAGTAAAGTAAGTGATAGGGAGGATAGAGGAAGATAAAGGAAGAAAAGTACTTATTAGTTTGTTTTTGTTTATTAGGTTTCTCTTACAGGTGAGATCATATGGTATTTGTCTTTCACTGCTTGGCTTATTTCACTCAGCATAATGTTCTCTAGTTCCATCCATGCTGCCACACAAGGTAGGAGTTTCTTCCTTTCCTTCTGCTGTGTACTAGAACCAGAAGCATGGAATCATGGAACAGTATGATAGTGACCAGAGGGGAGGGGGAAGGGGTATAATGTTGGAAAGTAGGGGAAGGGATTAGTCAAAGAATATATATGAATGACCCATGGACATGGTCAACAGCGTGGGGACTCACTATGGGAGCAGGGACTGGATTGGGCGGAGGAGGGAAAAGGGGGGAAACTGGGACACCTATAGTAGAATAACAATAAAATATTTTTAAAAAAGGAAGACTAGTAATGGGGTACAAGATACCATACTGTTTATAATGCTGTTGGGAAGACTATTAGTGAAATGAGGAACGACAGCAGACTTTGAACAGAGAAGTAGCATGATCTGACTGGGATTTGGATTTTAATTCCACTGTTAAAGATAGACTGTTATAAAACGAAGGAGAAATAAAAAAGATAGGTGTGATGGTTAATTTTATATGTCAAATTGACAGGGCTACAGGATGCCCAGATGGCTGGTAAAACATTCCTAGATGTATTTGTAAAGGTGTCTCTGGAAGAGAGTAGCATTCAAATTGGCAGACTGAGTAAAGAAGATAGCTTTCAGCAATACAGGTGGGCTTCATGTAATCCATTGAGGTCCTGAATATAACAAAAATGTGGAGGAAGGGCAAATTCACTCTCTGCTTGAGCTAAGACATTCATCTTCTCCTTCCCTCACATTGGCATTCCTGATTCTCAGGCCAAATGTGAAGTCTGCTCTGAGACTTACATCATCCAGATTGTGGGAATTCTTATCCTCCATAACTAAATGAGTTAGTCTCTCATCATAAGTCTCTTTTTGTGTACGTTATATATTTCCCATTCTTTTTTTAGAACACTGACTAAGACAACAAGTTAGGAAGCTATGATTGTAATGCAACCTAGACATGATGTTGGCTTGCACCATCTTGGTAGTGGCGAAAGAGATGAGAAGTGATATAGTTATGAATTTATTCAAAGGTAGTAGCAAACAAGATTTGCTAAAGGCTTGAATGTAGATTATAAAAGGAAAAAAAGGAGTTGAGATTTTTGTCCTGAGCAACTGGAAGAATGGAGTTGTCAAAGTTATACAAGACGGTGGAAGCATGAGTTGTTGAAGCTGGCCATATTCCCCCTATTCCCAATCTAGTGTTCTTTCCACTTATTATGCCTTCTTGGTATTCTGATATGACACTTTCAGATGATGGAAGCTGGCCCAAAGGATGTGCAGCACCAACAGTGTGCAAATGATTTTAAAAAGACTCAGAGCAATGGCTTTTACAGAGTATCACTATTTCTAGGTTTATTTCCAGGTTTATCTTTCTGAGTTCAGGGAAGGGAAAATTCCTTAATGTTTAGCTCAAACTCATTAAAAAGTTTCCCCTTGACCAGCTTTGAAAAGAAGAAAACAAACATAATGGCCCTGCTTGAATCTCATAGGATAATAAATATTCCTGGTGAACATAATTGTTTTTAACCTTTATGCCAGGTACAATAAATGTCAAAGGGAAAGATAGCCTGGCACTCTCCTGAAATGGCTTAAATAATAGGCCCAAGTTTGTTTTAATGGGAACTCACCCAGTAGACACACTCATATAACAAATGAGAAATCTCTAATGAGATTTGCATTATTTCCATTGCCTTTTATGCCATCCTTAATTGATCGCCATCATGCACAGCTAATTAAGAGCATGATAATCTGACCAAGGTATTTTCAGCCAGGGCACTGGTGCCTGCTTTAAAATAATGATTCTGAAAGCCCATGTCAATGTGGCTGGCAGGTTACTCTATAGCAGGGGACTGCCCAATTAGAAAGCACAATGCTTCACTGACTGATCCAACCTTGCACAATCCTGGGGTTTGATTGTTGCAACTGTGGATGGGAGCATTAAGACCAACCCTCAGTGATGTCCAAACCCCACCAAGGTATGACCTTCTTGGCCTGAGCACTACTGGTTAACTTCCTATTCTTAAGGCCCATTTCTTTATCTCCATCCCCCTTCCCCATTTCAGAGATTTCTGTCCTGAATCTCTTTCACAGGAGTGTTCTCAGTGGATCAGGGGGTATACTGAAAAGGTGACTGGATTTGCATGCTGTTCTCAGCCCAGTTACAAACTGGCTATATGATCCTGAATAAGTCACTTCTCTGTTAATATTCTTTTTTTTTTTTTTTTACTTGAAAGAAAGGTTAGAACAGGCAAATTTCAAGGTTGCTTTTAGGTTTGACTTTTTAAAAAAGATTTTACTTATTTTTTTTAGAGAGAGGGGAAGGGAGGGAGAAAGAGAAATATCAATGCATGGTTTCCTTTCGCACACCCACTACTCGGGACCTGGCCTGCATCCCAGGCATGTTCCCTAACTGGGAATTGAACCAGTGACCCTTTGGTTCACAGGCCAGTACTCAATCCACTGAGCCACACCATCCAAGATATGACTTTTAGTTATTTAATGGCTTTAGCTTTCAAAAACAAGTGGTGAGATTGGGAAAATTTTGTTAAACTTAGAATTCTCATGGTCCCTTCCATGATTTTGGAACAAAGAAACTTGTCTGATCCATCTCAAGCACCTCCTTTTGTGAGAATCAAAATGAATGTATAAATAAAATAGCCAAATGCAGACATATGCTCAGTATCATTATTATGTAATTGGATTTATTAAGCACTTGGTCAGTGAACACAAGATTTGTTTCTTTCCAACTGTTTTGAAGAGCACCCCAAGGAGTTGGTCAGGGAGTTAAACATTTGTGCTTCTGCTATTACACATGTCTGATTGAGGCATGGAATTAGATCCTTTAGAAATTAATTTGCATCACAGAGATGCAAATTAAAACCACAAAGAGATATTTCACAATAATCAAATTAAAAATATGAAAATCTGTCAATACCAAGTATTGGTAGAGATATAATAGGAACTTTAATCTACTGTTGTTGGGAATGTGAATTGGTACAACTTCCTTACCTAGTGAATACAAACATGCTTGTACATGAATATTCATAGCAGCATTGTCTGTAAGGGGAAAATGGAAATAATATGAATGTACATATAATATATATATAAATATATTAGGAAGTATCATGCAGTGAATAGAAATGAGGGATAATGAAGATGGCTGCTGAGTAGGTGGAAGCTGAGCCTACTTGCTTGTGCCCCAGTACTGATGTTTTGCTGATCTTCCAACAAGTGACCTGAACAATCAATGGAAACTCTGTTGGTATGAATTTTTGAAGCCAAGGAGTACCGAGGATGCTTTGCATCATCCAGTAAGAGATTTTATAAGTTGAGGGGGCAATGCCCTGTGCAAGGCTCCTGCATCGGAAGAGAGAACAGACAGAAAACACAGCTTAGGGGCCCCTTGCCTCCCAGCATGGGGGCTCTGGTCCTACACAAGGGACCCACAACCCTAATCAGGAGAGACTTGAGAGGATATTCAGAGTCTGGGAGACTTAGGGTGCACACACACACAGCAAGCAGCATGAACTGGGAGAGTTCTAGAGATAATCACTATCTCCTAAAACTGTCAGGGCACTGTTGGGCTGCAGACAGCACTGACTGAGAGAGACTTTATGTTTTTTAGGGAAGTGGAGCATGCAGAGAGCTGGTCCATGGCTCAGTGCTGCAGTGTGTGTGCCACATATAGACTTTTTAAGAAAGGGAGCTGAGGTATGTCTGGGCAGGGACCCATATGTGCACAAGCAGCAGCTCTGCCAGCAAAGAAACCAAAGTGGAAGTGCAGTTCATTACCACTGAGTCCAGCTGCTCAAAAAGAACAGAAACTGGTGCAGTGAAGCGATTATGGGACACCACTCAGCAGGGCTGGTGAGCAGGTAGCTGTGCAGAGCAGAGTTTGGAACTGAGTCTCCTGTGAGAGTGGCAGTCTGGGGACTGGACATGCAGGAACTGAGTGCCTGAGTTTCATTGCACTCAGGCAGGGCCCCTAACAGGCAGGCATGCCTAACCCCCACCTGTAGCATTGCACGCTCTCAGACCAGTGAAGCCAGGCTCAGGAGCACCTGCTGGGTTCATACCTGCAGGGGAAAGAAGGAGAGGTTCTAAGAGGGCTCTTTCTGAAATTTTATCAGGTGTTATGCTGGTTTCTCAGGCCAGGCCATGATCCACTGAAACCAGCAGAGCAAAGAGATTAGAGACAGGTGCAGCAAGGGATGTTCAGGGACCTACCCAGCCTTGGATGTTATACAGAGCTGCCATCAGCATCAAGCAGGAAAGAGCTGATCATTTTACACAAATTGGTCCCTCGCATGAAATGAACAGCTAATTCATTAGAAATTATACATTACTGGAAAGAACCTGTGACACACCAAGATGTGTGGCGGGGATCATGGGTGGGAAAACACACCTACCATCTTCCCTGAAGACTGAACAGTGCCTCCTAGGGGTGACCCAAGGGACCCATGCTCGTGATCTCACCAGAGGTCCCCTCTGGAGGCAGATGGAGGTGGTACTTGCAGTGCTCTCATATATTAGATGAGCCACTCCTGGGCCTTGTGCTGATGGAAAGCCAGCATGGCAGAACAGTGAGGACTAGCCAGGCCTGAGTGAGACAGCCATAGACTGTGGGTCACTTGTAGCCTTGAACAGGCAGCCTAAGGCTAGACTGGAACACCACCTGACATTACCAGGGGCAGATCCAGAAGTAGAAGACAGTGGCAAACACAACTCTGCTGAGATACTTCCACCTTGGTCTTCTTCATTATCTGCATTTTTTTCCTGCAAAGCTTTTTAACACTCTTTATTTTTTTTTCATTTTTGTTCCTATTATTTCATTATTTTTTATTTTAGTTTTATTTCATATCTCATATTTTATTCTCCCCTTCTCTTACTCCATTTTTCCTTCTTCCTTCCCCTTCTTAGTTTTGTTTAAATTTTAGTTTTGCCCTTTCTGTGCCTTGTTTCTATTTCTCAGTCTTACCATTTATCCTCCCTCCAGGCTCTCAAAACCATTTCTTACCTTTAGTCATCTCAAATTTTCCTCTTTCTTATAACACCCTTATTCTCTCTCCACTTTTATTAATCTTTGCACATTTGTAATTGATATGATGGTTGTTGTTGTGTTTTTCAACTTTATTCCTAGATGTTCACTATTTTGTATATCACATTTCAAAATTTGCTGTTCGTTCTTCTACTCCATTTTACCATTCCCCTCTTCTACTCCATTTTGCCTTCCTCCTACCTTTCTTATTTTCATTTTGAATTTTATTTTTCCTTCTCTTAGCCTGGTTTTTATTCCTTACTTTTATTATTTCTTCTCCCTCTATCCTCTGAAAATAATTTTTCTTTCCCTTAGACAACTCATAGTATATTCTCTTTCTTTTTTCCTTATAATATTCTTATTCTCTTTCCACCTAAATTAATCTTTGTTCATTTGTCATTGATATTGCTGTGGTGGTTGTTTTTCTTCAATTTCATTCCAGTTTTTTCAATTTTTTTAATTTCAAACCTCATATTACACTCTTTGCTTTTCTTTCTCCATTTTGCATTCTTCCCTCCCTTTTTTATTTACATTGGAAATTTTATTTTCTTTCTATCTATCATCTATCTATCTATCTATGCCTTGTTTCTATTCCCTGCTCTTATTATTACTCCTCCCTCTACCTACTCAAAATAATTTATCTTTCCATCAGTCATCTCATATTTAGTTTCCTTTTCTTATAATCTTAATTTTTTCAGTAAAATTTCAGACATCCCATGTTGCAATATTTTTCCAATATAACTCCCAGAGCAAGGAAAATAAAGGAAAAAATAAACAAGTGATGCCACATCAAATGAATAAACTTCTGCATGGCTATGGAAACCATTATCAAAATGAAAATGAAACCTGTATGGGAGAACATATATACCAATGATATATCAGATAAAGGTTTGATCTGCAAAATATATAAAGAACTCATATGACTCAATACCAAGAAAGCAAAAAAGATCCATTTAAAAATGGGCAAAGGGAATGAATAGACACTTATCCAAGAAGGATATACAGGTCTATAGACATGTGAAAAATGCTGAACATTACTAGCCATCACAAAGATGCAAATTAAAAACACAATGACATATCACTTCACACCTGTCACAATGTCATCATTAATAAATCAACAAACAACAAGTACTGGTGAGGATGTGGAGAAAAAAGAACCCTAGTTCACTGTTGGTGGGAATGCAGCCTGGTGCAGCCTCTGTGGAAAACAGTGTAGATATTATACGAAAAATTAACTACTCTTTTGACCCAGTGATTCCACTGCTGAGAATATACCTGAAGAATCCCAAAATATCAATTCAAAAGAGTTTATGCACCCCAATGTTCATAGCAGTGCTATTTGCAAAAGCCAAGTGTTGGAAACAGCCTAAGTATCCATTAGTAAATGAATGGATCAGGAAACTGTGGTACCTTTAAACAATGGGATACTATGCAGAAAAAAAGAAAGATTTCCTACCTTTTGCGACAGATGGTTGGATCTGGAGACTATTATGCTAAGTGAAATAGGCCAGTAGCTGAAAGACAAACACTATATGATCTGACTTATAAGAGGAATCTAATGAATAAAATAAACTAATTAACCAAATAAAACCAGAGACATGGAAACAAATGACAGCTGTCAGAGGCAATGGGGGAGGGGAATAAGGGTGGAAAGAATAGGAAGGGATTGGTCAAAAAACTTGTGTGAATGACCCATGCACATGGTCAACAGTTTGGGGATTGGCTGTGGGAGCAGAGGATGGGCTGGGTGGGGAAGGTCAAAGGGGAAAAATTGGACAATTGTAGGAGAATAACAATAATTTAAAAAATATAAAAAAGAGAAAATGATTAAGACAGATATATATGAAAATCTAAAAAATATGGTATTTACAAAAATATCACGCCCCAGATAAATATGGATAGTATAATTTTAGTTTTATAATGTTCAAAACAATAGAAAAAATTAAAGAAAACAATAATTAGGAATACAGGTATAATTACAGAGGATAACATTTTCTAAACCTGTAGAAGTCTTGGCTGATCTGAGAGATAAAAACTCTTAAAAATCGAGAGAATGATGGATAAAATACTTAAATATGTGTAACGACACCATTAAAGCCCTACAGGAGAATATAGGCAAGAAAACATCAGATATTCAACGTAGCAATATTTTCACCTATATGTCTTCTAGACCAAGGTACATAAAGGAAAGAATAAACAAATGAGATCTCATCAAACTAAAAAGCTTCTGCATGGCTAAAGAAAATAGCGTTAAAATGAAAAGGGAACCAACCATATGGGAAAATATATTTACCAAAGTATCTCGACAAGGGTTTGATCTCCAAAATATATAAAGAACTCACATGACTCCTCTCCAGAAAGACAAACAACCCAGTTAAAAAGTGGGCAAAGGACCTGAACAGACACTTCTCCAAGGGGACATACAGAGGACTCATGTAGACATATGAAAAGATGCTCAGCATTACTAGCCATCAGAGAGATGCAGATTAAAACCACAATTAGATACCTCTTCATACCAGTCAGAATGGCCATCATAAACAAATCAACAAACAAAAAGTGCTGGTGAGGGTGTGGGGAAAAGGGAACCCTAGTGCACTGTTGGTGGGAATGCAGACTGGTGCAGCCACTGTGGAAAACAGTATGGAATTTCCTCTGACAACTAAAAATGGAACTGCCTTTTGACCCGGCAATTCCACTGCTGGGATTATACCCTAAGAATCCTGAAACACCAATTCAAAAGAACCTATGCACCCCAATGTTCATAGCAGCACAATTTACAATAGTCAAGTGCTGGAAACAACCTAAATGCCCATCAGTAAATGAGTGGATCAAAAAACTATGGTACATTTATACAGTGGAATTCTATGCAGCAGAAAGAAAGAAGGAACTCCTACATTTCATGACAGAATGGATGGAACTGGAGACCATTATGCTAAGTGAAATAAGCCAAGTGTTGAAAAAGAAATACCATATGATCTCACCTATATGTGGAACTTAATGAACAAAACAAATAACAAGCAACATATAACCAGAGTCATTGAAACAAAAAACAAACTGACAGTAACCAGAAGGAAGGGTGAAGGCAGTAATAGAGGAAAAAGAGGAAGGGTCATTAAGGAACATGTATAAAGGGACCCATGTGTGGCAGACTCCGGCTAGCAGAGTCTGCATATTGTGGCTGCAGATGAAAACAAATGCACAGAATGCAGCAGTCCTGCGGAGAAAAAGGGAAATTTTGGTACTCTTTTAAGATGAGAGTCCTGCGGCCACTTCCGTCAAGGGGAGAGCACACTGACCCTTGCCTGGACAGCCTTTTATTGTTTTTTTCAAGTCTTACATCAAAGAAGGATTTATTATCTATTACATAGGATATTGTTGTCTATGTTTTAGGTACAATCAAGGAAATTAAAATAACACATGCAGAAGGCAAAGGCAGCAAGCTGATTAGCTCTATCCTTGGGAAAATTCACATAGGCTTTGGAAATTACCTTGAAGATAGACAATAAACATCTACTGTTTCAGACCAGGGTGGGGGAGGTTTTGCAAGAGCAAGCTACAACATTCTGTGTGCATTTTCAAGGCCTGATTCCCATGGGAAAACCGGTTTGAGGGTCTGGCTCCTGCCCACCACTTCGCTCCTGTAGGTTTTCCATACAGGGCTGAGTCACATTTGCCAGATTAAAACAAAATGGTTCCCTACACCTATGGACAAAGCTAAATGTAGGATTGAGGGTGGTAGGCAGAGATAGCTGAGGTGGGAGGGAGTGGTGGGGAGAAAATGGAGACAACTGTACTTGAACAACAATACAAAATAATAAAAGTTAGCTTTACCAAACCTAAACAAAAGCTGATAGAGTGATTAACAAAATATTTCAGATAGTAAATATCTTTGGTAAATGCACAGGGAGACAATTTCAAAGGAATGTGAAAGGGTCTTCAGTTATTGTCTCTGGGTTCTTCATTTTGAAAATTAAAAAATATATATATATGAGTAAAACATTCCTGTAATAAATACTCAAACAATACAGAAGAATATAAGATTAGAATTAAAATTTTGCTTTCTGCCCTGGCTGGTGTGGATCAGTGGATTGAGTGCTGGCCTGTGAACCAGGGGTTCTATTCCCAGTCAGGGAGCATGCCTGGGTTGTGGTCCCGGTCTCCAGTTGAGGGTGCGCAGGAGGCAACCACATGTTGATGTTTATCTCCCTCTCTTTCTCCCTCCCTTCCCCTCTGTCTGAAAATAAATAAATAAAATCTTTATTTATTTATTTTTTGTTTTCTTATGCTCTACAATTCCATTTACTAGAGGAAAGGAGTGCAGTCAAGAATATGTGGTACATTCTTCTAGAGCAGTAGTTCTTAGTGTTACCCTTGGGCCAGTACTATGGCATCACCTGGGAACTTTTTAGAAAGGCAAATTATCTGGCCTCATTCTAGATATACTGATTGAGACACTGGAGTTGAGGCTGTGCAATTCATGTTTCAAAAGCCCTCTCATCAGTATCAACCCTGGTTGAATAATAATAGAATTATTTGAGAAAACTTGAAAACAATACCAGAGCCCAGTTTTTACCTTCAGAGATTTTCTTTATATCTCCTCCAGCAATGAGCGTAGACAAAGTTGAGAGTTATTGGTCTAGGCTTTATATAATATATATATAAATATCAATTTATATATATAAATCTCTAAAGCTAAATATATATAAAGCTATATGTTTACATATATATAGCTAAGCGAAATATGCCAGTCAGAGAAAGACAAAAAGACTAGTACCATAGGGTCTCACACATATGTGGAATGTAATGAACAAAATAAACTGACAAACAAAATTCAACCAGAGGCATTGATACATGGAACAGACTGACAGGTCTCAGAGGGAAAAGGGGTTGGGGGGACCAGAGGAGATGGGCCTGGGAACATACATGCATATATGCATAGCCCAGGGACACTGAACAACAATGTGGTAAAGGCAAGGGGAGGCATGTGTAATAGTATCAACAATAAAACTATTTTTTAAAAAATATTATATATTTCACATATAATATGTATTAATTGATCTGTTTCTATATTACATATGCATATATTATTATGTAAATATATGTATAGCATAGAAGGTTAAGACCAATGACAACCCTGTCCACATATTAAAATTATATATTATAATTATATATGTGAATAGATTCTTCTGCATCTTTGACTTTTCACTAATAATATGTCAACAAATATAAATGTTTTATTTTTAGAGCTGTGGTTCTTAACTAGGGTAGATTTTGCTCCATAGGTGATATTTAGCAATGTCTGGAACCTTTCTTTTTGCCCCAATTGGTGGAGGCACTAATAGCATCTACAGAATAGAGACTAGGGATGCTGCTAAATATCCTACGAGGTATAGGGCAGCTTCCCACAAAAATGAATTATCTGACCCTAACTGTTAGTAGTACTGAGGTTGAGAAATTCTGTTTTAGAAAAATACATAGTGTTTCATTTTAAGACAGTCTTAGATTTTATTCTATCTTTCCAATGTGCTTTGGTTACTTCATTTAATACTCACATTTTATGAAGGAGTTGAAAAGATGTGAGTTATGTCTTGTCTCCTACATAGTTTTCCCTAAACTTACTAAAGTAAGTTGCATGATTTTTGCTTCTTTTCTGTTCCATCAGTAATCAACATATTCCTGGGAATGTTAAAACTATTGAATAAAAGCTTGTAGAATTGAATTGAATAATCCTCAATCCCCAAAATATAGTCCAATTCTATTGTATTTGTCTCTGGTTTCTGTTAAACCCTAGAAATTCTTGGTAAAATTCTGTCAATAAGAAATGGAATTAACTGTAGCATCTCAGGTGTATTACAGAGTGAATGATTAAACATCATTGGCAAATAGTAAGCTGTCTGCTTTGACCTTTCAGTTTTTGGTATTTTGACTGATGGTCCCCTCTTTAGAGTTTAGTAAAGTTGTAAACAGAAAGACATGAGACCCACTGATGGGCCAGGCAGTCAAATACCAAATATGAAAAGGTCAGCATCAAACTCTGCTTGCTGATATGACTCAGACTGGCTTGAAATTGGGTGGGCCTGTGACACTGTGGCTTTGAGCTGTTGACTTAAAGGGAAGATGACAAATGGTTCCATAGTAAATAGAATGGGGGAAATACTCAGTTTGAATCCTACTGGAAGATTGGAAACTAGCTCTGACTGAAATTTAGGTGGATAATATCAAGGAAACTTTATGTTTTGAAGGCTTTGTCTAGGATGATGGTGTTATTTCTTGTCTTTTTCTAAGACTTTTAGTATCATGAAAATACTTACCTCTTTTTCTGGTAACAGAAACTTCCTTGCCATGCTATTAAATGTAGAGTCCGTGAAGACTATTATAAAACTTTCTTAGACCATGCTGTCTACTTCCTTAATGTTTTTTATTTTTATCTTTTTGTCAACTATTTATTTTCTTTTTCCTACATCATTTAAGACTCTACTGCTCCTCGAAGTACTCCCAACTTTGTTTTCTCCAGCCTTGGGATGTAGTAAGTCTCACATAATGGGAAATATTGGATCATTTATACATTAATTCACCAAACATTGTTTGAGTGCTTAATATGAGTCAGGGCCTGTGTAAGATACCAAGGTGGATGGTTCCTGCTATCTGAGTATAATCAATATAGAAGGAAGCCCAACTCCTAGGAAAATATAACTGATTTATTAAATAGTATGAATTCAGTGGGAATTCAGTTTGTTTTCAAAACTGAAAACAAACATATTTCAGTTTTACTTTTCCTCAATAACTGCCTTCAACTATGTGTTGTTGCATTTCCATTTCTGTTCTCTTTTAACATTTTGGACATCCTGCATCTTTCTCACTATTTTCAATCTATTAAAGTGCAATCCACCTATCAAAATGTCTAAGAAAAAATACCTTACGATACCAAGTGTTTGTGAGAATATAGAGTATGTGGAATGCACTCACATTTCTGTTTTGAATGTAAATTGGGATAACTACTGTTGAAAATTTTGGGCAGTAATAACTAATTGAACATATGCTATCCTGTTACCCAGCAATTCTATCACAAGGTACATGCACAACAGAAAAGTAAACATGTTTACCAAAATTATGTACTTGATTGTTAACAGAAGCACTATATTTAACAATAAGAAACTGAAAATTTCTTAGATATACTCCATATCTCATTTTATTGTACTTCACCTTATTATATACTGCAGATAATGTTTTTTTTTTTTTACACATTGAAAGTTTCTGTTGAGCAAACCTATTGGTGCCATTTTTCCAACAACACTTGCATACTTTGCATCTCTGTGGCACATTTTAGTAATTATCACAATATTTTAAACTTTTTCATTATTATATATGTTATGCTGATCTGTGATCAGATCTTTGATGTTATTATTGTGATTGGGGCATCGTAAACTGTACTCATATACAATGGTGAACTTATTCAATAAATGGTTTTTAAATTTTTTCTCTTTTCTATTTTTGTTCAAGTACAGTTGTCTCCATTTTCCCCCCACCACTCCCCCTCACACCAGCCATCCCCACCTCCCACCCTCAATCCTATCCCCTTTGGTTTTCTCCATGTAGCCATTCCCCAACTCTCTGCCTCTCCATGGGCTTTCCTATTGCCTGAGAAAGATTAAAATTAACAATATTGAAATTAAGCAAATTAATAACCCTGCAGTGACCTCTAATTATTCAAGCAAAAGAAAGAGATGCACTTTATCACTGTAAATTAAAAGCTAGAAAAGATTAAGCTTAGTCAGGAAGGCATGTTGAAAGCTGAGACAGGCTAAGAGCTAGGCTTCTTGTGCCAAACATTTAGCCAAGTTGTGAATGTAAAAGCAAAGTTCTTGGAGGACATTAGAAGTGTACTCCAGTGAACACATGGATGATAAGAAAGCAAAACATCCTTATGCTGAGAAAATTTTAGTGGTCTAGATAACAGATTAAACCAACCAGATTTCCTTAAGCCAAAGCTCAATCCAGAGCAAAGCCTTAACTCTTTTTGATTCTATGACGACTGAAAGAGGTGAGGAAGCTGAAGAAAAAACAAGTTGGATGCCAGTAGAGGTTGGTATATGAGGTTTAAGAAAAAAATCTATTGCCCTGGCTGGCGTGGGTCAGTGCATTGAGTGCTGTCCTGTGAACCAAAGGGCCGCTGGTTCGATTCCCAGTCAGGGCACATGCCTGGCTTGCGGGCCAGGTCCCCAGTGGGGGACACGCCAGAGGCAATCACACATTCATGTTTTTCTCCCTCCCTTCACCTCTAAGAATAAATTTAAAAAATCTTTAAACAAAGAAAAGGTGTCCATCCCCCTGGCTCAGAGCATGGCCACAGCTATTTAACACATCTAAACCACCAGCCAACATGGGAGAAAATCATGGCCAATTTACATCGGAACAGAGCAAACAGCCATCAGAAACACAGCATATTGTAGTGGACATTGAAAAACCAGACGGTAAGGAGAGTACTTCAGAACAATAAGAGCCCAAAGGGCAACATGGACACCAGGGCCGGGACTGAGGCCCAGGCTGGCTCTCGCCAGGCTCCCCACAAGATTAGGGAGGGAGCTGGGTCAACCACTCCCTCCCCAGCCAAAGTTTTAGCTGCACTGGGATAAACCCAGTTGAATGAAATCTCACAGAGAGGAGTTGGGGTCCCAGTGGCAGACAAGCTGGGGGTGTGAACACCCACACATATCCCGGGGAAGGACTACATACCGGAGCTCACCTGATTGTTGGCGGCCAGCACCATTGGGACAGCCACACACCTGAGCTCCCAGGACCTTTGACTCCTGGCACCCGAGGGACAGCTACAAGCCTGAGCTTGCGGGAGCCTGGTGCCCATGGGACATTTGGCTCCTGGCGTCACTGGGACAGCCACGCACCTAAGCTCGTGGGGGAGCCTGGCGCTCGTTGGAGGGCTGCTCGCCTGAGCTCATGGGACCTTCAGCTCCCAGCGCCATTGGGGCAGGCACACGCCCGCGGACGGCTGTTTGGCTGCTCGCCTGAGCTCGCAGGGCCTTCGGCTCCCAGCGCCATTGGGTCAGCCACGCACCTGAACCCGCCATCCTTTGGGGATGATTGCGCGAGGATTGGCACCTGTGTGTGACTGCAGGTGGCTGCGAGATCATAGGCACCTGCATGCAACTGGGATAGGCACACGCTTCCTCAGAACATACACCTGAGGCCCTGGGCAGAGCCGCCCAGGGCTAGCTCTGAGGACAGTAGCACAAAGATAGCTGAGCGCTGAACAGGGAGAAAAGCAATACTGTTACCCCCAGGCCTTTGCAGCCAGCAAGACCAGAAACACCAGCTCAGCAAGATTGAAAACAGCAAGAGTTGTTGGGTTTTTTAATTTTCTTTTTTTCTTTTTTCTTGTTGCTTTTTTCTTTTTTTCTCTCTTTTTAAATTCTATTTTTTTCTATTATTTTTTCATTATTTCTATCTTTTTTTACCCCTCAAAGCCCTTTGCTTTGCGTATCTTCTTTCTTGCCTTATTCCTTCTTCCTTTCCAATTTTATCTCTTCTTCCTTCCTCCTTTTTTTCTTTTTTTCTTTCTTCTCTTCTTTCTTCTCTTCTTTCTTCTCTTTCCATTTTTTCCTCTTTTCTCTTTTTAAATACCCACGAGTAAGACAAAAACAAAACAAAACAAAACAACAACAACAACAAAAAAACAACAACCCTGGAACTGTGAAAAAAACAGAGATGATCCCAAGGAGGGGGCATTTCAACAGATAAGACCATGGAAACTGTGAACACCAGGATACCTGAAGCAGACAGTACCACTGAATCTCACAGGTATTCTACCACAGAAGTTCACACCATAAACCCGGGAGCCAGAACAGACCAAGTTAAGAAGCTAAGGCTAATAAGAAGAACCTCAAAAACAATGGGAAGACAAAGAAATAATCCCCAAATGAAAGGAAAGGAGGAAGCCCCAGAAAGAATGCTAAATGGAGCAGAGGCAGCTCAACTGTCAGACTTGGAGTTCAAAACAATGGTTGTCAGGAAGCTCCACGAGCTCTCAATGAGCTACCAGAAACTACAGGGAAGCTACGAGGAACTCACTGCAAACTATATCAACATGAAAAAGGAAATAGAAACTATCAACAAGGGCCAAGAGGAAACGAAGAGTACAATTTCTGAACTGAAAAATACAGTGGAAGGAATGAAAAGCAGAATTGATGAAGCAGAAGATCGGATTAGTGAGTTGGAGGACCAAGTAGAAAAAAACACCCAGAAAGAGCAAGAAAAGGAAAAGAGGCTCAAAAAGAATGAAGAGGGATTAAGAGAAATGCAAGACAATATGAAATGTAATAATATCTGTATAATAGGGATACCAGAAGGAGAAGAAGAAGAGCAAGGTATAGAAAACCTGTTTGAAAAAGTAATGATGGAAAACTTCCCTAATTTGATGAGAGAAAAAGTCACACAAATCCAGGAAACACAGAGTCCCAATCAAGAGGAACCCAAAGAGGCCCACTTCAAGACACATCATTAAAACGGCAAAATTCCAAGACAAAGAGAGAATCTTAAAGGCAGCAAGGGAGAAAAAGGAAGTAACATACAAGGGAGCCCCGATAAGGCTAGCAGCTGACTTCTCAATGGAAACGCTCCAAGCTAAAAGAGAAAGGCAAGAAATATTCCAAGTAATGAGAACCAAAGGCCTGCAACCAAGACTACTTTACCCAGCAAGGCTTTCCATCAAGATAGAAGGCCAAATAAGGAGCTTCCCAGACAAAAGAAGTCTCAAAGAATACACCTCTACCAAACCAGTTCTGCAAGAGATGCTGAAGGCACTGTTTTAAGGAACGGAAGGAAAAGGGAGAGAGAGAAAGAGGAACATAGGTCCGAAAATGGCAATGAATCAGTACCTATCAAGAATAACCTTAAATGTAAATGGATTAAATTCTCCAATCAAAAGGCATAGAATAGCTGAATGGATAAGAAAGCATGACCCACACATATGCTGCCTACAAGAGACCCACCTCAGGACAAAAGACCTACACAGACTCAAAGTGAAGGGCAGGAAACAAATTTTCCAAGCAAATGGACAGGAAAAAAAAAAAAGCCAGGAAGCGATATTCATATCAGACAAAGTAGGCCTCAAAAGACAAGCCATAAAGAGAGACCCAGAAGGTCAATTCATAATACTCAAGGGAAGAATCCAGCAAGGAGACATAAGTATTGTAAATATATATGCACCCAATATAGGAGCACCTAAATACATAAAAAAAATCTTAGAGGACTTCAAGAAAGATATAGAAAGCAATACAATTATAGTAGGGGATTTTAACACCCCATTGTCAAAAATGGACAGATCTTCCAAACAAAAAATCAACAAAGATATTGTGGCTTTGAACAACATTCTGGATGAAATGTACTTAACTGATATATATAGAGCCCTTCATCCCAAAGAAACTAAATACACATTCTTTTCTAATGCAGATGGAACATTTTCAAATATAGACCACACGATAGGACACAAAACAAACCTCAACAAATTCAAGAAAATTGAAATCATACCAAGCATTTTCTCTGACTACAAGGGACTGAAACTAGAAACCAACCCCAAGGGGAAAACCCCAAAATCCTTAAAATCATGGAGTTTGAATAGCATGTTATTAAACAATGAATGGATCAAGAATGAAATTAGGGAGGAAATCAAAAAGTTTCTGGAAACAAATGAAAATGAACTCACAACAACCCAAAACTTTTGGGACACAGCAAAGGCAGTCCTCAGAGGGAAATTCATAGCAATGCAGGCTTACCTAAAAAAGATAGAACATTTCCAACAAACAACTTAATCCTACACCTACAAGAACTTGAGGAACAACAACAGAGACAGCCCAGAGCAAGTAGAAGGAAGGAAATAACCAAGATCAGAACAGAATTAAATGACATAGAGACTAAAAGCACAATTCTAAGGATCAATGAATCCAGGAGCTGGTTCTTTGAAAAGATAAACAAAATTGACAAGCCTTTAAGCAGGCTCATCAAGAAAAAAAAGAGAAAGGACCCAAATAAACAAAGTGAGAAATGAAAGAGGAGAGATTATAACTGGCACCACAGAAATACAAAGGATTGTAATAAATTACTATGAAGAACTATATGCCAAGAAATTTGAAAACCTAGGGGAAATGGACAAGTTTCTAGAAAAATATAATCTCCCAAAACTCAATGAGGAAGAATCAGAAAGTTTGAACAGACCAATAACAGCAGATCAAATAGAAGCTGTAATCAAAAAACTCCCAACACACAAAAGCCCGGGACAGGAGGGTTTCACAGGAGAATTTTACAAAGCATTTAAGGAAGAGCTAACCCCTATCATTCATAGACTATTCCAAAAAATCCAAGAAGATGGAAAACTCCCAAACTCTTTTTATGAAGTCAGCATCATCCTAATCCCCAAACCAGATAAAGACACAACAAAGAAAGAAAACTTCAGGCCAATATCGCTGATTAACATAGACACTAAAATCCTCAAAAAAGTATTGGCAAACCGCATCCAACAATACATTAAAAAGATCTTACATCAGGACCAAGTGGGATTCATCCCAGGGATGCAAGGATGGTTCAACATTCACAAATCAGTAAATGTAATACATCACAGAAACAAAAGCAAAGACAAAAATCACATGATCATATCAATAGATGGGAAAAAGCATTTGATAAGGCACAGCACCCATTTATGATAAAAACACTCAGCAAAATGGGAATTGAGGGAACATTCCTCAACATAATCAAGGCCATATATGAGAGACCTACAACCAACATCATACTCAATGGTCAAAAACTAAAATCTTTTCCACTAAATCAGGAACAAGACAAAGTTGTCCACTTTCACCACTTTTATTCAATATAGTATTGGAAGTATTGGCCACAGCAATTAGACAAGAAAAGGAAATAAAAGGCATCCGAATTGGAAAGGAGGAAACAAAACTATCATTGTTTGCAGATGACATGATAGTGTACATAGAAAATCCTATAGACTCAGCCAAAAAGCTGCTCAACCTAGTAAATGAATTTGGCCAAACAGCAAGATACAAAGTCAATATCCAGAAATCAAAGGCATTTCTGTATACTAACAATGAAACAGCAGAAGCAGAAATAAAAAAAAAACAAAACCCCGTTTGATATAGCAAAAAGAAAAATAAAATACCTAGGAATAAACCTAACCAAGGAAGTAAAGGATCTATACTTAGAAAACTACACAACACTGAAGAAAGAAATTAAGGAAGACACAAACAAATGGAAACATACCGTGTTTGGGGATTGGAAGAATTAACATCACTAAAATGTCCATACTACCCAAAGCAATTTACAGATTCAATGCAATACCTATCAAATTACCAAAGGCATATTTCACAGATATAGAGCAAACACTTCAAAGATTTATATGGAATCATAAACGACCTGGAATAGCTGCAGCAATTTTGAGAAAGAAGAGCCAAGTAGGAGGGATCACAATACCTGACACCAGACTGTATTACAAGGCCACTGTAATCAAAACAGCCTGGTACTGGCACAAAAATAGGAACATGGACCAGTGGAATAGAACAGAGAGCCCAGAAATAAACCCAATTCTCTATGGTCAATTAATATTCGACAAAGGAGGCAGCAACATAAAATGGAGTAAAAGTAGCCTCTTCAACAAGTGGTGTTGGGAGAACTGGACAGCTACGTGCAAAAAAATGAAACTTGAACACCAACTTACACCATACACAAAAATAAATTGAATGTGGATAAAAGATTTAAATATAAGCCGTGACACCATTAAAGTCCTAGAGGAGAACGTAGGCAGGAAAATCTCATACATTTCACGCAGCAACATTTTTACTGATATGTCCCCTAAAGCAAGGGACATAAAGGGAAGAATAAACAAATGGGATCTCATCAAAATAAAAAGCTTCTGCATGGCTGAAGAAAACAGTATTAAAATAAAAAGAGAACCAACTATATGGGAAAACATATTTGCCAACAATACCTCAGACAAGGGTTTAATCTCCAAAATATATAAAGAACTTACACCACTCCACTCTAAGAAGACAAGCAACCCAGTTAAAAAATGGGCAAAGGACATGAACAGACACTTCTCCAAGGAGGACATACAGAGGATCCAGAGACACATGAAAAGATGCTCAATATCGCTTGCTATCAGAGAGATGCAAATTAAAACCACAATGAGATACCACTTCACACCTGTCAGAATGGCCATCATAAATAAAACAACAAACAACAAGTGTTGTAGAGGTTGTGGAGAAAAGGGGACCCTAGTGTACTGTTGGTGGGACTGCAGACTGGTACAACCACTATGGAAAGCAGTATGGAAATTTCTAAGAAAACTAAAAATGGATCTACCTTTTGACCCAGCAATTCCACTGCTAGGCTTATATCCTAAGAACCCTGACACACCAATCCAAAAGAATCTATGCACCCCAATGTTCATAGCAGTACAATTTACAATAGCCAAGTGTTGGAAGCAGCCGAGATGCCCATCAGTACATGAATGGATCAAGAAACTTTGGTACATTTACACAATGGAATTCTATGCAGCAGAAAGAAAGAAGGAACTCCTACCCTTTGTGACAGCATGGATGGAACTGGAGAGCATTATGCTAAGTGAAATAAGCCAGGCAGTGAAGGTCAAATACCATATGATCTCACCTTTAACAGGAACCTAATAAAACAAACAAACAAACAAACAAGCACAACATAACCAAAGACACTGAAATTGATAAGGAGTTGATAGTCACCAGAGGGGAGAGGGGAGGGAATTTCAGGGGGAAAGGGGAAGGGTTTGGAGCAACAAGTATAAAGGACACATGGACAAAAACTAGCAGGGGTGGAAATGGGAGTGTGTAGGGAGGGCTGGGGCGGTGGCCTGGAATGGGAATAAAAGATAGAAAACTGTACAAGAACAATCAAAATAAATTAAAAAATAAATAAATAAACTGCCAAAAAAAAAAAAAAAAGAAAGAAAAGGTAAACAGCTATCTCCATACATAAAAGTCCAAGGTTAGGCAGCAAGTAGTGATGTAGAAACTGTAGTAAGTTGTTCAGAAGTTCTAGCTAAAATAATTAACAAAGTTGCCTAAACTAAACAACATATTTTCAATGTAGATGAAATAACCTTATATTAGAAGATTCCACCTAGAACTTTCATAGCTAGAGAGAAGTCAAAGCCTGAATTCAAAGCTTCAAAGGACAGGCTGAACTCTTAATTGGTGCCAGTGCAGCTGGTGAATTTAATTTGAAACCAATGCTCTATTACTATTCTGAAAATCACAAAACCCTTAAGAATTATGCTAAATAAATTCTTCTTGTGCTCTATACGTGGAACGGCAGAGCCAGGATGACAGCAAATATGTTTATAACATGGTTTACCGAATATTTTAAACCCAGTGTTGAGACTACTGCTAAGAAAAGATTCCTTTCAAAATAGCACTGTTGACTGACAATGCAGCACATCACCCAAGATCTGTGAAGGAGAGTTCTACAATGATATTACTATTGTTTTCATTATTGCTAACATAACATCTATTCTTAAGCCTATGGATCATGTAGTAATTTCAACTTTTATGTCTTATCATTTAATACATACATTCTGTAAGGCTTCAGTAGCCATAGATAGTGACTCTTCTGATGGATCTTGGCAAATTCAACTGTAAAACTTTTGAAAAGAACTCACCATTATAGATTCCATTAAGAATATTTATGGTTCTTGGAAAGAGGTCAAAATATCAACAATAATAGGATTTCATCCCAACCTTCTTGGATGACTTTCAGGGGTTCAAGACTTCTTCGGTAGAGGAAGTAACTGCAGCTATGGTAGAAAAAAGCATGAAAACTTAGAATTAAAAGTGGAATATAAAGATTTGATAGAATTGCTGCAATCTCATGAGAAAACTTTAATGGAGAGATCCAAGATGGCAGTAGAGTAAGTGGAAGCTACACTAACCTTCTCCCAGGAGCAATCTGGAATTACAACTAAATTGTACAGAAATCATCCTGAATAGCCAACTGAACACTATCTGGAGATAAGCCTTAAAACCAAGGACAGAAAGAAGAAACCACTTCACCACAACAAGTCTGGAAGGGAGTACGGAGGAGGTGCAAGAGGGCAGCAGAAGTTCTGGAGGAATATTTCAGCAGCCAGTGTGGGGCTTCTGAAAGCCCCTGAGAAATGTGGGGTCTAAACCCCAAGGTGGGCTCCCCAGCCTATAGGACCAGAGCTGGAAAGGAACCCAGATAACATCCAGCTGTGAAAAGCAGCAGAATTTCTGTCTGCCAGGGAGAGATGGCTGGAGATGCAGAGATCCTCTTAAAGGACCAGCACACAAAATTTTGTTTATAGCCACCTACCCTGGTCTGCAGCAGAGGGAGGGCAGGTGGGCTAGAGACACTAGAGGGGAGTCTGGGGCTGGTGGCTCTGGGGAGAGTACTGAAGGAACAGCCACCAGAATCCCTGTGCTGAATAATCTCCCATACTGTTCAGAAGCCATCTTTCTCTGTAAGAGCCCTCTTCTCCAAGTGGCATCAGCCTGAGAGGAAGAAATAATCCACCCATAGGAATCACTCTGCACCACCTTGTGGAGCATAAGTCAGGCTGCTGATTACAGCTTGAAGCTACATCATTGATTATATTAACAACTAAGGCAGAAAATACAAAGAAAGAGCTAAAATGGTTAGGAAAAAAAAAAAAAGAACAGACCCCAAATGAAAGAACAAGAGAATTCTCCATAAGAAAAACTAGATGGAGGCAAACAATTTGTCAGATAGAGAATTTAGAGGAATGATTATAAGGATACTCAACAGCATGAAAAAGATATAGAAACTATAAAAAGGACCAGGCAGAAATAAAGAATGTGATATCTGAAATAAATGATACACTGGAAGGGATGAACAGTAGGGTGGATGAAGCAGAGGACTGAATCAGCAATTTGGAAGACAAGATATATAAAAACACACAGGTAGAGCAGCAAAAAGAAAAAAGAATTTAAAGAAATGAGGAGAGCTTAAGGAACATTTTGGGCAATATGAAGTATATCAACATCCACATCATGGGAAAACCAGAAGGAGAAGAAAGTGAGCAAGGAATCAAGAACCAATTTAAAGAAACAATGAATCAAAACTCCCCTGATCTTGTGAAGAAAATGACACACAAATCCAGGAAGCTCAGAGAATCCCAAACATGTTGGACCCAAAGAGGCCTACACAGAGACACATCATAATTAAAATGACAAGGCTTAAAGACAATGGGAGAAGCCTTAAAGCAACAAGAGAAAAACAAGTATTCACAGCCAAGGGAGCACAAATTAGGTATCTGATTGTTCAACAGAAACATTTCAGACCAGATGGGAGTGGCATGAAAGATTCAAGGTGATGAAAATCAAAGACCAATCACTAAGGCTATTTTATACACCAAAGCTATCATTTAAAATCAAAGGATAAATAATTAGCTTCCCATACAAGAAGAAGCTAAAGGAGTTTGTTAGCACCAAACCAATAATGCAAAAAAAAAAAAAAAAAATGCAAGGTCTTGTTTTAAGAAAAAGGAAAGGAAAAAGAAAAAGAAGAAAAGCAGCCTGATAAAATTGCACAACATACATATCTATCAATAATCACCTTAAATGTAAACGGCTTCAATGCACCAGCCAAAAGACATAGGGTAGCTGAATGGATAAGAAAACAAGACCCATATATATGCTGCCTCCAAGAGACCTTTCTCAGACCAAAAGATACACACAGACTAAAAACAAAGGATAGGAAAAGATATTTCATGCACAGGGAAAAGAAAAAAAAAGCCAGGGTAGCAATACTTATATTTAATAAAATAGACTTTAAAACCAAGGCTATAGTAAGAGACAAAGAAGAACACTACATAATGATAAAGGGAACAATCCAACAAGAGGATATAACCCTAGTAAACATTTATGCACACAACATAGGAGCAGCTAACTATGTAAAACAAATCTTGATGGACATAAAGGGAAAGACTGAAGAAAATACAGTAATAGTTGGGGATTTTAACACCCTATTGACTTCAATGGATAGATCTTCCAGACAAAAAATCAACAAGGAGCCACTAGCCTTAAACCACATACTAGATCAAATGGATTTAATTGATATATTCAGAGTATTTCATCCCAAAGCAGCAGAATATACATACTTTTCAAGTGCACATGGAATGTTTTCTAGGACAAACCACTTGTTAGGACACAAAACAAGTCTCATCATATTTAAGAGGATTGAAATAATATCAAGCATCTTCTCTGATCACATGCTATGAAACTAAATATCAATCACAAGAAGAACACTGAAAAACATACAAAGGTGTGGAAGTTAAATAACATGTTATTAAACAATGGATGGGTCAACAAGGAGCTCAAGGAGGAAACCAAAAGATACCTTGAAACAAATGAAAATGAGGACACAACGATCCAAAATCTATGGGACACTCGGAAACCAATCTTAAGAGGGAAATTGATAGCATTACAGGCCTATCTCAGAAAACAAGAAAAAGCTCAAATAAACAATCTAACTTTACACTTACAGTAACTTGAAAAGTAACAAACGAAACACAAAGTGAGTAGAAGGAAGGTAATAATAAAGATGAGAGAAAAAATAAATGAAATAGTCTAAAAAAAGATACACAAGATCAATGAATCCAAGAGCTTGTTCTTTGTAAATATAAACAAGATTGACAAACTTTGACCAGACTCATCACGAAAAAAGAGAAAGGACTCAAATAAAAAAAAATCAGACATGAAAGAAGAGAAATAAAAACTGACACCTAACAATACAAAGAATTGTAAGAAAATATTAAAAACTACATGACAAAAAAATTGTACAACCTGGATGAAATGGAAAAATTCCTAGAAACATATAAACTTCCAAAACAAGATCAGGAAGAATTAGAGAATCTAAATAGACAGCTTATACCTAGTGAAATTGAAGCAGTAATCAACAAATTTGCAACAAACAAAGTCCTGGACCAGATGGCTTCACAGGTGAATTTTACCAAACATTCTGAGAAGAACTAACACCTCTTCTTCTCAAATTATTTCATAAAATTCAAGAGGAGTGAAGGCTCCCAAACTCATTTTATGAAGCCAGCATTATCCTAATTCCAAAACCAGGTAAAGACACTACAAAGAAAGAAAATATATCCCTGATGTACATATATGCTAAAATCCTCAACAAAATGTTACCAAATCAAATACAGCAATGCATCAAAAGACCATACACCATGATCAAGTGGGATTTATTACAGGAATGAAAGTTTGGTACAACATTTGCAAATCAATAAATATTATTCACCACATGAACAAAATAAAATATAAAAAATTTCATGATCATATCAATAAATGTGGAATAAGCATTTGATAAAATCTAGCACCAATTTTTGATCAAAACTCCTAGCAAAGTGGGAATAGAGGGAACATACCTAAACATAATAAAGGTCATATGCAGCATACCCACTGCCAACATCTTACTCAATGGGCAAAACTACAAGCATTCCTCTTAAGATCAAGAAGATGAAGATGTCCACTTTTTTCCCCTCTTATTCAATACATTATGGGAAGTCCTAGCCACAGCAATCAGCAAAGAAGAAATAAAAGACATCCAAATTGGAAAGGATATAGTAAAACTGTAATTATTTGCATATGACATGATACTGTGCTGGAGAACCCAAATAGTCCATCAAGAAACTATAAGAACTGATAAATGAATTCTGCAAATTAGCAGGATACAAATTAATATCCAGAAATCAGTTGCATTTTTATGTCAAAAATGAACCAACAGAAAGGGAAATTAAGAAAACAATTCCATTCACAATATCTTTGAAAAACAGAGAGAAAAAAATAAAAAAATAGATTTTAAGTAACATAATTAATTGGAGTCCAGTTGAATAAATATCAGGACAGAAAAAGGTATCCTTTTTTGTCTCAATGAAAGTTTTGCCCTATATATATTAGGCCTGTATATATTTTGCTTTGATTAAAGATACTATTTCTTTTTTCTCTCCATGAAAAAAAATTCTAGGTGCTTTTTGAAGTCTGATTATGGTAATATTTTCTAAAAAGTTTCAAATATTTACTAATAAACTGTAATAATGTGTGAAAAAATTAAAAAAAATACCTAGGAATAAATCTAATCAAGTATATAAAAGACCTGTACATGGAAAACTATAAGACAATGAAGAAACTGCAGAAGATAGAAATAAGTGGAAGCACATACTGTGTTCATGAATAGAAATTATCAACATTATTAAAATGTCCATAGTACCCAAAGCTATCTATAGATTCAATGCAAGTCCTATCAAGATTTCGATGACGTACTTCACAGAACTAGAACAAATATTTCAAAAAATTATGTGGAAACAAAAATGGCCCCACATAGCCATCCTGAGAAAGAAGAACAAAGTTAGAAGATTCACACTATGTAATAAAAACTATAATATAAGACCATAGTAATCAAAACAGCATGGTAATGGCATAAAAACAGACAGATGCATGGACCACAATAGCCTCAAAATTACTCCACACCTTTACAGTTAATTAATATTTGACAGAGGAAGAAAGCACATGCAATGGGCTAAACATCATTTATTCAACAAATGATATTGGGAAAATTGGACAGATACAAGCAGAAAAAATGAAACTAGACCACCTTCTTACTCCACACATAAGAGTAAATTCAAAAAAGATAAAAGATTTAAATGCTAGAACCAAGACCATAAAAATCATAGTAGAAAACACAGGCAGCAAAACCTTGGACATTTATTGTAGCAATTTTTTATCAGATATATCTCCCTTGGCAAGGGAAACAGAATAAAAAATAAACAAATAGGATTACATCAAACTAAAATGTTTTGCACAGCAATGGAAATCATCAACAAAGTAAAAAGCCCACAGAATGGGAGAACAGATTCACCGATTCATCTGATAAGGGGCTAATATCCAAAATTTATAAAGTACTTACAAAATTCAATGCTGAAAAACAAATAGCCCAATTAAAAAAATAGGCAAAGGACCTGAATAGGCATTCTCCAGTGAGGACATACAGATGGGCCATAGACATGAAAAGATGCTCAACATCACTAATCATCAGAGAAATGATAAAGAACTTATGATGCATGGACATGAACTAAAGGAGGGGAATGTGGGTGGGAGGGGGTGTGCAGGGTGGAGGGGAATGATGGGGAGAAATGGGACAACTGTTATAGCATAATCAATAAAATGTATTTGAAAAAATACGATATTGAGACACTATCTCACATCTGTCAGAATGGCTATTATCAATAAATCAGCAAACAACAAGTGCTGGTATTGATATGGAAAAAGGGCAACTCTTTTGTGTTGGTGGGAATGCAGATTGGTGCAGCCACCTTGGAAAGCAGTATGGAGATATTTCAAAACATTAAAAATGGATCTGCCTTTTGACCCAGTGATCCCACTTCTTGGCATAAGTCTGAAGGAATCCTATCCTAAACACTAATTTGAAAGAACACAAGGTACCCCATGGTCATTGCAGCGTTATTTACAATTGCCAAAATAGGGAATCAGCCCAAATGTCTTTGAATAGATAAGTTAATACAACAACTGTGGGATATTTACTCAATGGAATACTACTTGACTATAAAAAAGAAGAAAATTTTACCCTTTGAGACAGTATAGATGGACCTGAAGAACATTATGCTATGTGAAATAAGCCAGTTAGAGAAAGACAAATACCATATGATTTCACACATGTGGAATCTAATGAACAAATTGAACTAACAAGCAAAATAGAGAGAGACTCATATATGTAGAAGAGATGACAGCTAGTTTGGGGGGAGGTTAAGGGTGGAAGTCTTGAGCAAAAAGGAAAAAAGGACTCATGGACATGGAAAAGAATATGGTGATTTCTTGGTGAAGGGGAATATAATGGGACTAAATGGTAATGTAAAAATACAATAAAGGTTAAATAAAAATAAATTTAAAAAATCATGTCAAGAAAAAACTTTAATGAATGAGGAGTTGCTTCCTATGAATAAGCAAAGTGATTTCTTGAGATGGAATCTACTTCTGGCGAAGATGTTATGAAGATTGTTGCGATAACAGCAAAATATCTAGAATATTATATGAACTTATTAAAGTGGCTGCAGGATTTGGAAGATTGACTCCGATTTTTAAAAGAAGTTCTATTCGGGATTAAATGCTATCTACTAAGGAATTGTTTGTGAACAGAAGAGTCGATTGATGTGGCAAACTTCATTGTAGTCTTGTTTTAAGAAATTGCCATAGCCACCTTAACCTTCAGCAGTCAACACCATGATCAGTCAGTAGCTATCAACTTTGATTCCAGACCCTTGATCAGTGAAAAAGTTAGAACTCTCTGAAGGCTCAGATGATGATTGCCATATTTTTAGCAATAAGATATTTTTTAAATTAAGTTATGTGCATGGTAACAAAGTATTCATAATTAAAGTATTTGCATTGTTTCATAGCCATCATGCTATTTTACACTTAATAAACTACAGTGTAGTGTAAAATGAATTTTTAAGTACACTGAGACATCAAAAAATCATGTCATTTGATTTATTGTGATATTTACTTTATTGCGGTTTTCTGGAATGAAACCTGCAAACTCTCTGAGGTTTGCCTGTATATCTATAGTAAAAGGTATAAATAAACTTTGGTATATTACTAAAATAAAATACTATACAACAATGAAAGTAAACTAACCACTAACATAATAAAAATAATTACTTTTAGAACATTTTGTTATAAAAATAATTATAAATATTTTGGTTTAATTGAGTAGAGATTATATTGGAAAGGAACAAGTGATTATGAACAACTCCCTGGAATAAGTTAAATTTGACTTTTGGTAGTAGAAGGGATTAACCACTTATCCGATACAAAATTAGCTATTTTTTCCTATTCTATACATTGTTTCTAATTTTTCTGTGCAAAAGCAAACTTAAATTTGCTGTAGTCACACTTGTTTATTTTTACTTTTGTTGCCTTTGCTTTTGATTTCATATGCAAAAAATCATTGCCAAGACAAAAGTCAAAAAGCATCTTCCCTATGCTTTCTTCTTGGAGTTTTAAGATATCAGGTTTTAAGTGTAAGTCTTTGATGCAATTTGAGTTAGTTTTTATCAGTCTTTTAAGATAGGTGTCCAATGTTATTTTTCTACACATGTTTAGCTAGTTTCCCTGATACCATTTATCAAAGAGACTATTCTTTTCCTATTGATTGTTTTTGGCTGCCTTGTCAAATTCTAGGGCATGTGATTCTTGACTATCATTTCTGTCTTATCGGTGTATGTGTCTATTTTTATTCCACTACCATATGTTTTAATTCTATAGCCTTGTAGTATAGTTTGAAATAAGGAAATGTGATGCCTCTTGCTTTATTTTGCTTTCTCAATATTGCTTTGGTTGTTTGGGTTCTTTTGTGGCTCCATAAAAATTATAGGGTTTTTTATTTCTGTGAAAAATACCATTGGAGTTTTGATAGGGATTGTGATTAATATCTAAGATATGTAAAGAGCTCAGGGTGTGCTCAGAGCAGGGGGCCTGAAGGAATGGCTCCTCAGTTTACAATACACCCAACAAGAGCTTGGGATTGCTGTGCGGAGGGGCACGAGTGTGGAGGGGCACAGAACTCATGCCCCTCCTGTGAGCAGACACCCTACATGTGTCAAAACACAAAACAAAACAAAAAAACAAAAACAAATAAAAAGAACTCATACAACTCAATAACACAAAACCACAAAAATTCAATTAAAACAAATGGGCAGAGGACCAAATAGATATTTTTCCAAAGAAAACATCCAAATGGCCATCAGGTACACAAAAAGATGCTCAACATACTAATTGTCAAGGAAATCCAAATTAAAACCACAGTGAGATATCACCTCACACCTATTAGAATAGTTGTCATAAAGAAGACAAGAGATGTGTGGGTGAAGATGTGGAAAAAGAGAACCCTTGTACACTGTTTATGGAAATATAAATTGGATTAACCACTATGAAAAACACTATGGAGTTTTCTCTAAAAAGTCAAAATAGAATTACCATATGATCCAGCAATTCCACTTCTGGATATATACCCAAAGGAAATGAAAACAGGATATTGAATAGATCGATACACTTCCATGTTAGTTAGAACACTATTTGTAATAGCCAAGATATGTAAACAACCAAAGTACCTGTCAACAAATAATAGATAAAGACTATATGGTGTATATTTATATAATTGTATACTAGTCATCCATGAGAAAAGAGTACATTTTGCCATTTACAGCAACATGCATTAACACTGAGGATATTGTGCTAAGTGAGATAAGTCAGATGAAGGCAAATACTGTATGATCTCAGATATATTTGTAATATAAAGAGCTGAACTTGAGAAATCATACAGTACAATGGTGGTTACCAGGGCCTAGGGGACAAGGGAATAGGAGAGCTGTTTAAGGGTACCAACTTGCAAAGTAGATAAATAAGTTCTAGAGACCTAATGCACAATATAGTGATAATAGAAAACACTGTATAATAAACATCAAGCTGGCTAAGAGATTAAATCTTAATTACTCCTACCACAAAAATTATAATTATGTGATATGATAGAAGAGCTAACTAACACTACAATGGCCTACCATATTATAATACAGGGCATGGCACAAATAACACCCCTTTTTATTACATAATATTTTATTACAAAATCATATGCATGTAATTCTGTAGCATAACAATATCACACTCAAGCACACCATATGACATTTTAGGCAAAATATTCAAATTAATACTATAAATCATTACACTCATATTATTACCCTACCAACCACACTCAAGTAAGCCTTACTTCTGCCAGAACATGTATATAATCAGCATGTACACCTATTAAATTTACAGTGTTATATGTCAAATATATTTCAATAAAAACCACACTTAAATAAAATAAAAAATAAAATTTTAAAAACTATGTAAGTAGATAAAGGTGCAGAAGTTTGGAAAAATTGACAGAAGAGATTCCTAGTGGTATGAAACTACCTAAACATTAAGGGAACAGCATGAACTAGGTGTTAGAAATATCCGTGTTTCAAGCTTAGAGATCTGAGCCTCAGAGACCATCTTTCCCAAGGTTATACCTGTAGTAAATGGTAGAGCTAGAATATGGATCCAGGTCTGCCTATCTCCACAGTCAATGTTCTTAACCTCCAAGACACACATTTCTTTGAAAGGTTTGATGATCAAGGTAAGCATGAAGTCCATGTAAATATATGCAATTAGTTTGCTCTTGCAGGAGGAGGATCAGGTGAACCAGAACAAACTGTTTAATTAAAAGGGGACTACATCTGAGCTGGGTCTTGAGGTACAGGCAACCATCAGGTTGATAAAATAGCACAAGTGAAGACATGGATACAAATTCCTGTTTTGTAGAACCTTGTGGTGTCACCAATAATTTCCAAAGTATGTATAAATATTCAGGAACTTTTCCTTTTGGGCAACTTCTGGAAAATAAATAGTCTTGGCATGTTGCAATTTTCACAAAATTGGGCAATTCAATAACAAACCATTTTGTTGGCTTGATTTTTGGTCAGACACAATTATTGACAGTCATCTTAGTTGTCACAAATAGAATTGTTGGCAAAATTCCAGGTTAAACATCCATTTAGTGGCAATGTTCTCAAAGACAGCTCGCTGTTTTGTTCCCCTTTGTACATATGCAAACATTCTGCCTCATTCTTCAAAATCCCATTTGTAGTTCAACCACCTCTTTTGACTCCTGGTGAAAGCCAAGTTTAGCATTGTGTCCAGCAGCCTTAATGGAATGCTTTTCCACTGAGCTATATTACAGTTACCACAAAACAAGTAACTTGTCTCAGTGATATATCCTTGCTATCTTGATTTTTAGCTAAAAACTTACATTTTAAAATTCAGACTGATTGGAAAATTAGGAAAATTGATTTCAGAATTTATAATCTTTAATAGTATCATCTTTTCTTTCTGAAGTAGGTACATACAACATGTTGCAAAATTTTCCTCTTTAATATCTGTGGGGTAGGATGCCTTGATAGGTTACTGTCTGTTGTTTTCTGTTTTTTTTTTTCTTTCATCCTGCATTGAGAGATATAAACAAAATTAAAATCACAGTCATATCTTTCTGTGAAGATAAATGATATCTAATATTGTTAGGTATTTTTGCTGCCAATGGTATTTCAATTTTGTTTTCTCTTAATATCATGGTAAAAATGTAAAACATTTTGGGGGTATGAGATATTCCATAAAAGTAAATCTTCCAGGCAATACAGATTTACCTCTAAAAGATTTTGTTGTCAGCATGTAAAGTTGTGGCTAATAATTGAGGATCTGTATAGATATAGATACTGGTGCCAGTTGGGCTGATCTTTTCTACTTACCATAATTGCATTTTTAAATGTTTTATTTATTTTTAAAAGATTTCATTTATTTATTTTTAGAGCTAGGGGAAGGGAGGGAGAAAGAGGGGGAGAGAAACATCAGTGTGTGGCTGCCTCTCCCGTGCTCCATACTGGGGACATGGCCTGCAACCCAGGCATGTGCCCTGACTGTGAATCAAACCTGTGATCCTTTGGTTCACAGGACTGCACTCAATCCACTGAGCCACACTAGCCAGGGTTTAATTGAATATTTATTCAAGCAATAAATAACATGAGGGCCTAATCTTTAATCAGGAATGTTAACATATTACTAAATGACTGATAAATTGTATCATAGCTGATTCTTTTGTTCCTCAGTCTAAGATTTACCACTATTTTAGAAAAAGGAAGATAAGTTGTATGTCATAATGTTCTGTCTTTGTATTTCTGACTAGAATTTATCTATGCACACACATCTAAAAGGTCACCCAATGGAGTGATAGAGAGTCCTTTATAAGGCACATAATATTAACACTTTTTAAATTTTCACATGGAATGTAATTTGATTTTGTAACAAATCAACTGAATTCTTAGCAATTATATATGCCATCCTGAAGACATATGCCATTTAGAAAGTTATATTAACCAGTTTGGCTATAAGGTTAGTATATATACTGTAAAGTTAGTGTGTTGCAGGCAATATTTTCCATAATGGGGGCCCTTCTCCTGTGCTTTTCTTCCTACAAGCCATTTAATCACACAGCAGCCTGAATAATACTTTTGAAAAATATAGTACTGATCTTGTCATACTGCTTCTTATAATCCCTTAACAGTTTCTCATTTTAATCTACATTATATCCAGACATGTACCTACAATTTACAAAACTTTGTGTGATCTGTCTTCTGATCAGCTTTCTGATCCCTTCCAGTCCCACTATGCCCTTTTTGCCCCACATTCCAGTCACATTGGCCATCTTTTGCTGCGTGGTTTGCTGTAATTCTCCAAGCTTCTTCCCACTTCAGGGTCTTTATATTTGCTGTTTCCTCTGTCAGAAACAGCCTTAGTTCTTTCTTCACATGTTTCACATGGCTGGTTCTTCCCTACCATTTAGATCTTAGAGGTATGTTACATCCTTAGATAGCCCTCCCCACAATGTGCAGTAGTCCTGAATCACTCTCCATACAATTACCACATTTTATTTCCTTCACAGTTCAGCATTATCTAGCTTTCATTATCAGGATGTAACCTTTATGAGGGCAGGGTCTTTGTATGTCTTATCACACTATCCCTGGAGTGAAACACAATGTATGGCACATAGCTTGTGGTCAGTAAATATTTTTGAATAAATAAATTAATAAATAGAATATTAAAGCTGGAAGTACTTATGACTTTTGAATTCATAAAGTTCAATTTTCATTTAAAAGTAAAGGAATTGAGGCACATAGAGATAATGTGACTTGGCCAATAAAGCACAGTGTATTGATGGCAGAACTGGGACTAGAACTACATCTTGCAATAACCAATTTAAGGATTTTTCCACTAAGAAGTTAGAATTTATTAAGCTATTATAAGTAACTACTTCAACAAAAGTCCTCATATTCCAAACATCTTATTTGGACAGAGCTGTGCTTAACCCAAATGCATGCCATTTTAATAATAGAATTTTTGCCTTCTAGTACTTGCATGAAAAAGTTACTGTAGATACCTTTAAATCATAACCCCAACTGTGCGAAAAAAATTAAATTATTGCTGTGATTCCACCTCTTTTTGGCATTATATCAAATTGATTATTAATATAAACATAAGAGGCAGACATATATGGCTGTGAATACTGACTCTGCTCCTTAATACTGCGTGGCATTAGTTTTCCTTGTCTTCACTGATTTTGCATTTAGAAAATTATAGGCTGCTTATCCAATATACTTTTTTTACAACTATATTGAAATATAATTCACCTACCATGAAATTTGCACATTTAAAATTTAAATTCCATAGTATTCAGTCATGCTTAGAGCTGTGCAACCACACCACAATCTAGTTTAAGACCATTTTCCTGAATCAAAAAAGAAACACCATACGAATTAGCAGTCACTCACCATTCTATCTCACCCATCTCATCAGCCCTTGAAAACCATTCATCTACTTTCTGTAGCCATATATTGGCTTGGCCAAAAAGTTCGTTCTGGTTTTTTTATTTTTATTTTTATTTTTTTACCATAAGATGGACCTAGTAGTGAATGGTTGTCTTTAAAATTTTTTTGGTAGATTGTATTGTAACAGTTGTCATTTCAGTGTACATTAAAAATACTTATCAAAATTGGTGAATTTTTTGTATATTGAAGATGGAAGAAAATATACAACATTTTTGGCATATTATGCTTTATTATTTCAAGAAAAGTAAAAATGTGGCATTAATTTAAAACAATCAATGTTATACTATGTAGGAGATAGCTGACATACTCAAAATATCCAAATCAATGAATTTATTGGTAACAATGGAAAATGTGTCTTATTTTACAGAAAAAAAAAAAAAAACTATAGGGACTTTTGGCCAACCCAATATTTGCATATTCTGAATATTTCCTATTAATGGGATCATACAATATGTGGTATTTTGGACTGGCTCTTTCACTTGGCATAATATTCTTGAGATTTATCATGTTGCAACATGTTGCAGTACTTCATTTCTCTTAGTGGCTGAATAATATTTCATTTGTATGTGTATACCATTAGTTGTTTATTCACTTTATCAGGTGACAAACATTTGAGTTGCTTATATTTTTTGGCTATTATGAGTAATGCTGCTATCAATATTTGATAAATTTTTGTGTGGATATATGGTTTTTAATTCTCTTGGGTGTATACCTATGGGTGGAATTGCTGGGTCATTGGGTATTTCTATGTTTAATTTCTTTATTCAGGAACTCCTAAACATTTTTTCAAAGTGGCTATACAATTTTAAATTTCAGCCAGCAATGTATGAGGGTTCCAATTTTCTCATACATTGGCCAGCATTTGTTATTATGCATCTTTTTGATATAGTCTTCCTGATGGATGTAAAATGGTATCTCATTGTGCTTTTGTTTTGCATTTCTCTGACAGCTAATAATGAACACATTTTCATGTGTAGATTGGTTATTTGCATATATTACTCAACAAATGTCTATCCAGATCATGTCCCTAGTTTAAAGTTGTTTTTTATGATTGAGTTGTACAAAATTTTTATATATTCTATATATAGATTCTTTATTATATATATGATTTTCAAATATGTTCTCCCATTCTGTGAGCTGTTCTTGATAGTATCCTTTGAACTACAAGCAATTTTTTAACTTTTATGAAGTCTGTTTTTTTGTCAGTCACTTAATGCCTTTGGTGTCATATCTAAGAATTTAACTAACTCAAGTCATGAAAAATTACTCCTTTTTTCTATATGTTTTATAGATTTATCCCTTACATTTAGGTCTATGTTGCAATTTCAGCTTATTTCTTTCTATATTGTGACATAATAGTTCTAATTTTTTCTGTAGTGTGAGATAAGGATTTTAATTCATTGAACATCTTGTTTTACCAATACCATTTCTTGAAGAGGCTATTATTTTCCTCATTGTCTTGGCACCTGGGTCAAAAATAAATTGACTATATTCCCAGTGGTGGAATCACTGGATCAAAAGGCAGATTCATTTTTAATTTTTAAGGAAATTTCATACTATTTTCCACAGTGGCTGTACCAGTCTGCATTCTCACTAACAGTGCACTATGGTTCCCTTTTCTCCACAGCCTCATCAGCACTCGTTTGTTCATTTGTTTATGATGGCCATTCTGACAAGTGTGAGGTATCTTGTTGCAGTTTTAATTTACATTTCTCTAATGGCTAGTGATGTTGAGTGTTTTTACATATGTCTATGGGCTATCTGTATGTCCTTCCTGGAGAAGAGTCAATTCAAGTCCTTTGCCCATTTTCTGATGGGATTATTTGTCTTGCTGGTGCTAAGTCATCTGAGTTTTTTACACACTTTGGAGATCAACCCATGTCCAATGTATCATTGGCAAATATGTTCTCCCATACAGTTGGCTCCCTTTTCATTTTGATGATGGGTTTTTTTAGCCATGCAGATTTTTAGTTTGATGTAGTCCCATTTGTTCATTTTTTCCCTTATTTTCCTTGCCCTTGAAGATATATCAGCAAAAATATTGCTACATAGGATATCTGAGGTTTTCTTGCCTATGTTTTTCTCTAGGACTTTTATGCTGTCACAATTTGTTTTTAAGTCTTTTTTATCCATTTTGAGTGTATTATGGTGTATGGCATAAGTTGATGATCTAGTTTCATTTTTCTGCATGTACCAGCCCAGTTCTCCCAACACCATTACTGAAGAGGCTATCTTTAATCTCTTGTATGCTTATGCCCCCTTTGTCAAATATTAATGGACCATAGAGACTTGGGTTTATTTCTGGGTTCTCTATTCTGTTCCATTGATCTATGTGTCTGTTTTTATGCCTGTACCAGACTGTTTTGACTACAGTGTCCTTGTAGTATAGTTTGATATCAGGTATTGTGATACCTCCTACTTTGTTCTTCTTTTATAATTTTAATTTTAATTTTATTTTATTGATTATGTTATTACAGTTGTCCCATTCCCCACCTTATTTACCTCCACCCTGCACCCCCATCCCACCCACATTCCCCCCTTTAGTTCATGTCCACGTGTCATAAGTTCTTTAGCTTCCACATTTCCCATACTATTCTTGCCCTCCCCCTGTCTATTTTCTACCTACCATCTATGCTGCTTATTCTCTGTACTTTTTCCTCCTCTCTCCTCCTCCCACTCCCCTGTTGCTAATCCTCCATGTGATCTCCATTTCTGTGGTTCTGTTGCTGTTCCAGTGTTTGCTTAGTTTGCTTTTGTTTAAGATGTGGTTGTTGATAACTGTGAGTTTGCTGTCATTTTACTGTCCTATTTTTTATCTTCTTTTTCTTAGATAAGTCCCTTTAACAATTCCTATAATAAAGGCTTGTTGATGATGAACTCCTTGAACTTGACCTTATCTGAGAAGCACTTTATCTGCCTTCCATTCTAAGTGAAAGCTTTGCTGGATAGAGCAATCTTGGATGTAGGTCCTTGACTTTCATGACTTGGAATACTTCTTTCCAGCCCCTTCTTGCCTGGAAGGTCTCTTTTGAGAAATCAGCTGACATTCTGATGGGAACTCCTTTGTCGGTGACTGTCCCCTTATCCCTTGCTGCTTCTAGAATTTTCTCCTTCATTTTAATCTTGGCTAATGCAATTATGATGTGTCTTGGTATGTTCCTCCTTGGGTCCAACTTCTTTGGGATTCTCTGAGCTTCCTGGACACCTGGAAGTCTATTTCCTTTGCCAGATTGGGGAAGTTCTCCTTTATTATTTGTTCAGATACCTTTTCCACTTGTTGCTCTTCACCTTCCCCTTCTGGTACCCCTATAATTCAGATGTTGGGATGTTTAAAGATGTCCTGGAGGTTCCTAAGCCTCTCCTCATTTTTTTTTTTTTTTGAATTCTTGTTTCTTCATTCTTTTCTGTTTGTTTGTTTGTTTCTTCCTTCTGGTCCACTCCATTGATTTGAGTCCCAGTTTTCTTTCTATCACTGTTGTTTCCCTGTGCATTTTCCTTCATTTCAATTATTGTAGCCTTCATTTGTTCATGTAATTTGTGACCCAAAACAACCAATCCTGATCACCAGTGCTTTGAACTCTGCATCTGATAGGTTGGCTATCTCTTGGTTGCTTAGAAGTATTGGCTTTGGGGCTTTGATCTGTTCTTCCGCTTGATATATATACACACACACACATATATATATGTCTGGTTGCCCTTGTTATGTATGAGGGGTGGAGCCTTTGGTGTCCCCCAGGGAAGGGCAAGCCCAGTGGCTGGGTTGTGACACTGTATATGGGGGCAGGGTCCAAGAGGGGACAATGGTGCTTGCTCTGCTCTCTCTTGTATTTCAGTCCCTTAGGCCATTTCCCACAAGCAAGTTGGGCCCTTCTGGTGTTGTCTCACAGGTGGGTGGGCCTGTGTACACTCTAGGACCCTGTGGGTCTCTCCAAAATACTCTCCTGTGATGCTGGGAGTCTCTCCCAGCACCTCAACTCCCACTAGTGTTTTCAATTGGTGCTTTTAGGTTTTATTTCCCAGCACTGGGGCCCTGGATTTTGCGGTCTGTTTCCCCGTTTTTGCCTGGTTTATCTGCACTCGAATGAGTGTCCGCGGTCAGCCAGCTGCCTTGTGTGCCCAGGTTCTGCTAGCCACCATCTGCATGCCTGGGATGGCCAACCACCTTTTTCTCCTACTACGATCCCTCTCTGAGGGCCACCGACTCCGGTCCTCCTACCAGTCTGGATAAGTGGTTGTCGAACTTGCTTACACTTCAATTTTCTGTCAGATCTGTTTTTTTTTTTTGTTTGTTTGTTTCTAAATCTTTGTTGTCCTTAATCTTCGTTGTGCAAGGAGGCACAGTGTGTCCACCTATGCTTCCATCTTGGCCAGAAGTTACTACTTTGTTCTTTCTTAAGATTCCTGAGGCTATTCAGGATATTTTTTGATTCCATATCAATTTTTGAAATATTTGTTCTAGATCTGTGAAATGTGCCATTGTACTTTTAATAGGAATTGTGTTGTATCTATAGATTGCTTTGGATATTATGGACATTTTAATGATGTTAATTCTCCCAATCCATGGACATGTTATATGCTTCCATTTATTTGTATCTTCCTAATTTCTTTCTTCAGTGTTCTATAGTTTTCCAAGTACAGGTCTTTTACCTCCTTGGTTAAATTTATTGCTAGGTACTTTATTTTTCTTGTTGCTATAGTAAATGGGATTGTTTTCTTAGTTTCTCTTTCTGATAATTCTTTGTGTACAAGAATGCCATCAATTTCTGAATATTGACTTTGTATCCTGCTGTTTTGCCAAATTCACTTTTTAGGTCAAGTATTTTTTTGTGGAGACTATAAAGTTTTGTATGTACACTATCATGTCATTTGCTAATAATGACAGTTTTACTTCCTCCTTTCCAACTTAGATGCCTTTTATTTCTTTTTATAAAATTATTCTATTGTTGTTCAAGTACAGTTGTCCGCATTTACCCCCAACACTTCCCCCAACCCCAGCCATCTCCCCCTCCCTCCCCTGCTCCCACCCCCTTGGTTTTGTCCATGTGTCCTTTTTATTCCTGAAAACCCTCCCCCCTCCCCCCATTATCTCCTCTGGTTACTGTCAGATTGTTCTTAATTTCAATGTCTCTGGTTATATTTTGCTTGCTTGCTTGATTTTGTTGATTAGGTTCCACTTAAAAGTGAGATCATATGGTATTTGTCCCTCACCACCTGGCTTATTTCACTTAGTATAATGCTCTCCAGTTCTATCCATGCTGTAGCAAAGGGTAGGAGCTCCTTCTTTCTTTCTGCTGTGTAGTATTTCTTTTCCTTGCCTGATCCTTGTGGCTAGAACTTCCAGTACTATGTTGAATAAGAGTGGTGAGAGCAGAAACTGTTGTTTTGTGCTACACCTTATGGGGAAAGCTTTAACATTTTTTCTACTGAGTATTATATTGGCTGTAGGTGTCTCATACATGGCTTTTATTACATTGAAGCATGCTCCCTCTATTCCCACTTTGCTGACTGTTTTTATCATAAAGGGGTACTGGATTTTATCAAATGCTATTTTAGTATCTATTGATACAATCATGTGATTTTTGTCCTTCATTTTGTTTATATGTCCTTCATTTATTGATGTGTGAATACTGAACCATCTTTTCAACACTAGGATTAATCCTAAATCACCAATTCAAAAGAATTTATGAACCCCTATGTTCATAGCAATGCTATTTACAATAGTCAAGTGCTGGAAACAGCCTAAGTTCCCATCAATAAATGAGTGGATCAAAAACTGCAGTACATTTACTCAATTGAATATTGAATATTATGCAGCAGAAAGAAAGAAGGAACTCCTACCTTTTGTGACAGCATGGATAGAACAGGAGAATATTATGCTAAGTGAAATAAGCCAGTTGGTGAAAGACAAATACCATATGATCTCACCTATAGAAAGAACCTAATAAACAAAATAAACTAATGAACAAAATAGAATCATAAGCATGTAAACATGGAACAGATTGAAACTGACTAGAGGAAAGGATGAGGAGGATAATTGTGGAAAGAAGGGGAAAGGACTAGACAAAGGACATGTACAAAAGAACCACAGACATGGAAAACAGTGTGGGCATTGACTGTGGGAGCAAATGTTGTGGTGGGCAAAGAAGAGCCAAGGGGGAAAAATGGTACAGCTCTAATGGAATAACAATCAAAAATGATTTAGTAAAAAATAAATTGACTATAAAATTAAGGGTTTGTTTCTAGCCTCTCAATTCTATTTCACTGTTCTACATGTCTACCTTGATTATATTTCCATACAGTCTTTTTTAAATATTATTTTTAAATGTTATTTTTGCCAGAGTAACAACACATGCAGGTGGAAACACATTTTTAAAAACAAACAACAACAACAAACAAAACCCTGTATAATTTAAAGCAATGCATGCTCATCTCTTCCCATCCTGAAACACAATCCCAGATATAATTTCTAACCACTCTCTTTTTATTTCATTTCCTAATTACTGTAGCTTTGTATTAAGTTTGGAATTCAGAAATGTTTGTGCAACAATATCATTGTTCTCTTTCAAATTGTGCCATATATTATGGGTCCCTTGCAATCCCAAGTGAGTTTTAGCACCCTCATAAATTTCTGCAAAAAAAGACAACTGGGATTTTGATGGGGTGTGCTTTGAAGCTGCAGGTAGATAAATTTGGAAAATATTTATTAAGTCTTTCAATCTTTGAACATGGAATGCATTTCTATTTATTTAGATCTTCAATTTTTACAACAGTGTGTTGTAGTTTTAAAAATAAAACTGTTATATTTTTTGTTAAATTTATTCCTAAGTACTTTATTCTTTTTGGTGATATTTTAAATGGGATTGTTTCCTTAATTTCATTTTCAGGTTTTTTATTGCTTGTGTATGGAAGTAGAACTGGTTTTTGTATACTGATCTTGTATCCCACAATGTTGTTTAACTAATTATCTGGGGTTTTTTTTTGTAATTTTTGTGGGATCTTTAGGGTTTTATCTACATAAAATTATGCCATCTGCAAATAGAGATAGTTTTACTTTTTCCTTTCCAATATGAACAACCTACCTTCCTTCCTTCCTTCCTTCCTTCCTTCCTTCCTTCCTTCCTTCCTTTCCAGATTACTTTGTCTACTACCTCCCATGATGTTATATGGAAGGGGTAAAAGCAGATGTCCTTTGTCTTGATTCTGATCATATTAAAAGGGTATTCTGTCTTTTAACATTAAATATATTGTTAGCTGTGCATTTTTATAGATATCTTTTATCAGGTTAAAGAAGCTCAGTTCCATTTCAAGTTTGAGTGTTTTCTTCATCAATAAGGGGGTTGAATTTTGTCAAATGCTTTTTTCTGTATAAATTGAGATGATCATGTGGTTTTTCCCCTTTCATTCCATTAATGTGTTTAATCTATTATATTGATATTTATATGTTGAACTACCCTTGCAATCCTGGGATAAATTGCACTTCCCCATATTATGGAATTATTAAAATATGTAGCTGACTTTATTTGCTAGTATTTTAATGATGAGTTTTTACACTCATATTCAGAAGAGATAATGATTTATAGTTTGTTCCTGTGATTTAATCATCAGTTTTGTATCAGTGTGATGCTTTCCTCAGTAGTCATTGGACTTTTGTTTGGGGGAAATAGCTTGTGAAGTATTGGTGATGATTCTTTATTCAATATTTGGTAGAACTTATCCATGGTCACACTTGGTTCCGGTCTATTCTTTGTGAGTAGTATTTTTATTATTATTACTCATTTAATCTCTTTACCTTCTATTTGGATTTTTATCTTTCTTCCTGAGTTATATTAAGTAGTCTGTGTCTTATCCAATTTGTTGACATACAGTTGTTCATAGCATTCCCTTATAATAAATTCTTTTTGTTTCTATAATATTTGTACTATTTCTTCTTTTATTCATTATTTTAGCAATTTGAGTGTTTTCTTTCTTTCCTGATCATTTTACTTAAGAAAGCTTTATTTTGTTGACCTTTCAAAGAACCAACTTTTTGTTCTATTGATTTCCCTTGTTATTTCTTTTTGTCCCATTAGCTATTTAGGAGTGTGATGTTCAAATTTTATATACTTGTGAGTTTACCAAGTTTTCTTCTGTTACTGATTTCTCATATTGTTTAATTATAGCTGGAGAAGATATACTGTAAAATTTCAACCTTATTCAATATGTTGAGACTTCTTTTATGCCCTGTTACTATGTCATCTCTTTCTGATGCTATGTGCACTTGAGAAATATGTACATTCTGTTGTTGAGTAAAATTTATATATATACGTGTGTGTATTCTATAGGTTTAGTTGTTTTATAGTGCTATTCAAATCTTTTATTTGCTTGTTGATTGTTTGCCTGATTTTTTTCATTATTGAAAGTGGAACATTGAAATTTCCAACAGTTACTCTTGAATTGTTTATTTGTATGATTCAGTTATGTTAGTTTTTCTTTATGTATTTCAGATTTCTTGTATAATGTGCATTCATATATATAGTTGTTACATCTTCTTGATTGATTGACTTTTATTATTAGAAGATGTCCTTCTTTGTCTCCAGTAACAATTTTTATCACAGAGTCTTATATTAATATAGGAATTCTAGCTCTCCTTTGGTATTGTTTACCTGACATATATTTTCTATGGTTTTATTTTCACACTATTTGTGTTTCACATCTAAAGGGAGTCTCATATGGATAGAATATACATGGTATGATACAAATAACACCCACTTTTTATTACAAAATATTTTATTAAAAATCACAAGCATGTAATTCTGTAACATAACAATCACACTCAAGCACACCATATGATATATTAGGTGAAATTATCAAATTAAAACTTTAAATTATTGCACTCATATTATTACCCTACCAACCACACTTGAGCAAGCTTTACTTCTACCAGACCCTGTATTTTGATTTTGTTCTTTTTTTAAAAAATATATTTTATTGATTATGCTATTACAATTGTCCCATTATTTTCTCCCCTTTCAGTTCATGTTCATGATTCTTACATGAGTCTTTGGCTTCTCCATTTCCTATATTATTCTTAACCTCTCCCTGTTTATTTTGTACCTACCATTTATGCTTCTTAGTCCCTGTACCTTTTCCCCCATTCTCCTCCCACTTCCTCCCCACTGATAACCCTCCATGTGATCTCCATTTCTGTGATTCTGTTACTGTTCTATTGTTTGCTTAGTTTGTTTTTGTTCTTGTTTTTTTTTTTAGGCTCAGTTGTTGATAGTTGTGAGTTTGTTATCATTTTACTATTCATATTTTTTATCATCTTCTTTTTCTTAGATAAGTCCCATCAACACCAATTTATAATTATTGCTTTATGTAGTTGTCTTTTAGGTCAGACAGAAAAAAAGAAGTTATAAATAAAATATATTTATATTGTATTTTATATTTACTTATGTTGTTACTTTTATCAGTGCTTTTTATTTTTTTATTTTTATTTTTTATTTATTTATTTTATTTTATTTTATTTTATTTATTTTTATTTATTTATTTTAATTTTTCAATTACAGTTGACTTTCAACATTATTTCAAGTGTACAGCATGGTGGTTAGACAATCATATACATTAAAAAGTGATCCCCCAATATTTCAAGTACCAACCTAGCACTATCTGTAGTTACTACAATATTATTGATTATATTCCCTATGCTGTGCTTTTTATCCCCATGACTATTTTTTTAATTAAATTT
>PVKU01008947.1:0-67474 GCA_004027475.1 Anoura caudifer | reverse complement strand
CAAACATCCTGCAGAAGAAAAAGCTGTGTCATTGTTTCAGAAGTCTGAAATTCTAGACACAGGATAAAAAAAAGTATTCAATTTAGAAAAGTTTTCAAATGCCTCCTCAATTTGCTAAAGGATGAACTATGGAACAACTGAATTGATTAAAAATATGTTCTCACTGTTTGAGTCTATCATAATTAAGAAGTAATTTTGCTAATTTGCATATTTTACAAAAACTAGTTTTAATAATACCTAGGTATGTCAAAAGTCTTAAAAACATCTTTGAAGCTTGTGTTAAACCTAGTAGTATTTTCTAACCAGATTAGCCAGTGAGAGTGAAATGTGAAGTACTAACCATTCAACGTACACTTTAGATAGCTTGTTTTACTGTCTTTCTCTGTGAAATATGATTAATGATTATAGTCAGTTAAGTTTTTCCATATCATTGGGATTTATTTTTTACAGACTATATTGCTAAGTATATACAATAATAACAGGTTATTTTCTGATAAAATAAAAATAAAAGAAGCCAAATAGTAGAAATGTAACAGGTTGCAGTGTGAGGGGACCCTGGAATAGAGTATTCCCCATAGCCCATGGTTGGGGCATGGGACAAGGGACTGATACTGTGGTTGAAGATACTTTTCATATCTATGGCAAGTTGATAGCTAGTTAATAGTTGTGTTACCATGCTGGGCAAAAAGACTATTTGACTTTAAGAGCATTCAGGGACTTGTGACATAGATGGCAGGGTGGGGGCTATCTTATAGATCACCTCCGTGAGAGGCAGGGAGGCAGAGGCTCCAGTGTCATGGGGAACTCTTGCCCTGACTAAAAATGGCAGCTCAAAGAAGGTAAAACATACAAGGAACCGGCAAAAGTAGCTCATTGTAGGAAGGGCTGATATGAGCTCAGGTAGGAAGCTCTGGGTCAGCATTTAAAATAAGGGTGAGCAGGTATTAAGAGAGGGGCTACTTCTGCTTCTCTGAGAATTCTGTCATGAGGGCGGGCTGAAAGAGAGGGCTGGTCTGCCAGTGGGTAGTAAGGGAGCAAGAAGCAGCCATACTGATCTATAATGAAGAAGGCAGCCATGTGAGAGGGATTCTGCCGTGCTTCCTGTAGTGAGGGAGGAGCTATGTTTGTTCTTCTGAGGATTTGATCATGCAATTTGGGCTTATGAGGAAGAGGTAGCCGCCATGAAGAAGGAGCAATGAGGTCTAAGGGAGGAAGCAGCAAGCAGCAGTACAGTTTATAGTCAGGATTCCACCAGGTGGCCTGGTTTAGTAATGAAAGAGGCATGTGGTTTATAGTGAGGAATGACCTGGAGTAAGAAAGAGACCATCTGGGGAACCTGCTTGGATAACACAGAAGCAGAGCTAATGGAGCTGGGAATTGTGGGGACTTGCCTAACCAAGCACAGATTCATGGGAGATGCCTGGAATGTTTAACTCTGGCCGGAAATGCTGAGACTGTAGACTTTTTTTTTTTCTCTGAAGGATGTGCAGAGAAGCCATTTTCTTGGGATGTGTGCTTTCCTGGACTTCACCATGATCCAGTGCAGCACAGCACATGTGTTACCTGGACTACTACATGGAGGCTGAGAACAGCATACCCCAAATCCTGAAGGAGAGAGCTGCTGAGAGAGGATGGCAACTATGACTATCCAGAAGGGATGGAGAACTGTTAGCACAGCCAGCTTAAGAACAGATAAAGATATGGGGAACTATTGGGCTTGGTTTTGGCCTATAACCTCGTGGGGATCAAGGCAGGTGCTGGGTCTTGTGGGAGAACAGAGCTCCTAGCAGGAATGCTCCTACCACCCCTGAGGCTGGAATCCTGTAAATAAAAACCTGTTTCCATCAACTCCAATTGTTGGGTCATTAACCAAGATTCCACATGCATGAGTCCTGGTTTGCTCGGGTAAGGAAGATTGTTTTATTTCTTTCTTACATTTTTAAATTATTGATATTTTTTTTCATTTAACCAAAAGCATGTACATATAAATATATATATTATATTTTATATAATTTTGTATTAGTTTCAGGTGTACAGCATAGTGGCTAGACAGCCATAGACTCTACAAAGTGTCCCCCCTGATATTGACTACCCACCTGGCAACGTGCATAGTTATTACAATATTATTGACTATATTCCCTATGCTGTACTATATATCTTCATAACTATTTTGAGGAAGATTGTGTTGAAAAATATTGGTCATTTGTTTAATGTGATATTTAGTAACAAATTTTGCAGCATATTTCTAAAAGCAATTTGATTATCAAGATTGTATAATAGCACATGTTGAGCACCAAACACAACTGAAGAATCCCCTGCACATAGGAGAAAGTATAACTCTAACTCACTTGTTATTTTCTATTTCTTGGCCAAGTCTGGGCTCTGTAATGTACTCTCTCAACAACCAAAATTTTTGCCTAAGAGAAAAGCATTGTGTCATCCATTTTAATTATACATCTTAGGTCTGGCAGTAATGCTGCTGTTGGTACTGCCAACACTGAGAATCTCTTTACAAGGATAGTCCTAGGGATTATGTTCAGTGTTATGCATGATTGGATCAGAACTGGGACACAGTGAATTTTTGGCAAGATTTAAAGATTTCATACAGATAAAAGGAAAAGAATTAAGTTATAAGTGTTTGCCTACTTTGCTCTGTGGGGCTGATTGGAATAATGGGTAAAGATAATTCATTGAAATCTGAAAAGGCTTAACTGAGCTACATAACATGCAGCTGAGTGTGGAGGGGTGTGAGAGAGCATGTTAACAATAAAAGCTAATGCTGAAGTACCGAAAGGAGTTTTGGAAGGAAAGAGTTTTGGAAATCAAATATAGGATCAGAAAGAAGAGATTTTCTAAGCAAGCCACTGTGTATACTTGGAAACAAAAAGTAGCAAAGAGGAGTTTTAGAGCATTTTGCTCTGTGTCATGCTATGTATGGCCATTTTAAGAAACTTAAATAACAATGCATTTCAGTGCATTTGTAATGTGGGCTTTTTATCATTTGAATGGTATGCTAATAGAAAATATACCATAAGGCAGAAGCAGGAAGGCCTTCCTGTATTCAGGTTACTTAGGAAAAAGCACTAGTCCTGGAAGGCACCTCAGTTTTTTATCCTCATCCACACAGGAAGAGAAGTAAGCCCAGAGAATGTGAAATATTTTGCCCAAGGTCATGTAGTTAAGAGGGGAAATCTGTACTAGAACCAAAGCATTCATTTTTTTAAAAAGAGAATTACATTATTATATATAGAAATTTAAATTATTACAAATTGATATAATATAAAACCTGCTTGTAGTCAAAAGGAGCATAACTGGAAGAAATTTTCATCATATGAATTTATACTCAGAAAATCTTATTGCATGTGAAAAATCTTCTCATTTGTTTTATCTTTTTTCTTTTTTTAACTTTATTCTTTTTGTTGTCACTATCACAGATGTCCCCATTTCCCCCCTCCCACGTTGCCTAACTCCACCCACCACCCACCCCAAGTTCCCTCTGGCCATAGTTACACTATTGTCTATGTCTATGGGTTATGCATATATTTTTTAAAAAATTAATTAATTTTTTTTTATTTTTTATTGTTCAGTTACACTTGTCCCCATTTTTCCTGTGTTTCTCTCCCCTGCCCCATCCAACTCCTGCTCCCAAAGACAATCCCCTCCCCATACTTGTCCATAAGTCCTTTGGACATGTTCGCCTTCTTTCTCATTCTCTCTCTCCCCACTTCCCTTTGACCCCTGTCAGTTTGTTCTTTATATCCATGTTTCTGGTTCTTTTCGCTTGTTTGTTTGTTTTGCTGATTAGGTTCCACTTATAGGTAAGATCATATGGTATTTGCCTTTCACTGCTTGACTTATTTCACTTAGCATAATGCTCTCTAGTTCCATCCATGCTGTTGGAAGGGTAAGAGCTCCTTCTTTCTTTCTGCTGCATAGTATTCCATTGTGTAAATGTACTGAAATTTTTTGACCCACTCATTTACTAATAGGCACTTAGGCATTTTTCAGCCCTTGGCTATTGTAAATAATGCTGCTATGAACATAGGGGTGCATAGGTTCTTTTGAGTTGGTGTTTTGGGATTCTTAGGGTATAATCCCAGCAGTGGAATTTGAATCAAAGGGCACTTCTATTTTTAGTTTCTGAGGAAATTCCATACTGTTTTCCAGAATCAGTGTTCTTAGTCATGTTTTAGTGCTATGTATAATCTTAATGCTACACAGTTTCATAGTATTAATATATTCGGTTTACTATTGATGTCATTATCAAAATTGATATTAGGTATGAAAGATAGTTTTAATTAAATGTTAGTGTTTGAGGAAATAGCACATACTAGTAGTAGATCTACCAGTTGCTTTCTGCACAGATTAACAATGACAAAAGAGTAGTAGGCTACCAAGATACCATCAGACAACTTCCAAAAAACCACCGGGGAATTGTTGGTTTATTTAATAGCAACAACTGATTGTTGGCTATTGGCTTAATTACTTAATTTATTGACACCTTTGACACTTTACAATTGTCAACCAATTATCAATATTTATTCAGCATTAATTGTATATTTATTTATATGATATTTTCATTTTGCTTGATGTACTTACTGAATAACAATTCCCTATTTCCACACACTCTCACCCCTAGATCCTGGCAAAAAACCTTTTACTTTCTGTTTCAAGGAATTTGACTACTTTAGTTATTTTTTATGAGTGGAATTATGCAGTATTTATCTATTTGCAACTGGCTTATCTTGTCCTGAGGCTTCATTCATATTGTAGCACATAACAAGATTTCTTCCTTTAAAAAAAGCCTGAATAATATTCTATTGTACATATATACCACATTTGCTTTATCCATTCATCTGTTGGCGGACATTTAGGTATTTTCCACCCCTTGGCTGTTGTGAATAATGCTGTAGTGAAAAGTGTGTGCAAATATCTCATGGAGAATATATTTTTAATTCTTTTGAATAAATACCCAGAATTAGAATTTATGGATCATGTGGTAGCTGTATTTTTGTTTTTTTTGAGGCAATTCCTTGTAGTTTTCCATAATAGCTGCACAATTTTATATTCCCAGAAACAATTTACATCTCTGTCAGCACTTGCTATTTTCTTTCTCCTTCCTTCCTTCCTTCCTTCCTTCCTTCCTTCCTTCCTTCCTTCCTTCCTTCCTTCCTTCCTTCCTCCCTCCCTCCCTCCCTCTCTCCCTCCCTCCCTACCTCTCTCTCTTTCTTTTCCTTTTTATTGTTTCTTTCTACCTTCTTTTCATGATAGGCATCCTAACAAGGATGAGCTAAAATCTGATTGTATCTTTGATTTCCATTTTCTTGATGATGACTGATATTGAACATCTTTCCATGTACTTGTTAGCCATTTGTATGTCTTCTTTGGAGAAATGGCCATTCAATTACTTTGCCCATTTTTTAAATCAGGATATTTGATTTTTGGTGATTGAGTTGTAGGAATTCCTTATACACTTTGGGTACTAACTCTTTATCAGATGTAAGGTTTGCAAATATTTTTCTTGTTTTGTAGATTGCCTTTCATTTTGTTGCTTATTTCCTTTGCTGTGCAGAAGTTTTTAGTTTGAAATAGTCCCATTTGTCTGTTTTTCCTTTTGTTACCTATGCTTGTGGTGTCACATCCATAAAATAATTGCTAAAACTTTAGCAATCATTGCTAAAATCATTGCTAAATGATTCACTAATATTGTGAATCATTTCCTCTGCTTTCTTCTTAGAGTTTTAGAGTTTCAGGTGTTATAAACACTGAAACTTTTAATGAATTTTTTGTTGATTTTTGTGCATGGTATGAGATAAGTGCCCAACTTTAATTTTTTGCTTATGGATATTCAGTTTTTTTTTAACACCATCTGTTGAAGAGACTATCCTTTCACCATCATGCTTTGTCACCCTTGTCTCAGATCATTTGACCATGCATGTATGGGTTTGTTGCTGAGCTCCCTACTCTGTTCCATCAGTCTACATGCCTGTATTTATTCCAGGATCATAATACTTTGATTACAATAGCTTTGCAATATGTTTTGAAATCAGGAAGTGTCATGTATCCAGCTTTGTTCTTTCTCAAGATTGCTTTGTCTATTCAGGTCCTTTATGATGACGTACAACTTCTGGGATCATTTTTTCTGGTTTTATGAAAAATGCCATTGGGACAATTATAGAGATGGCAATAAATTTGTAGATCATTTGGGTAGTATGAACATTTTGACAATTCAAGTCTTTCAGTCCAAAAGACACAAATGTGTTTATTTTTTCTATCTCCTTTAATTTCTTTCAGCAATATTGTTTTCTTAAATTCCTTTTCTTATGGTCATTCATTAGTGTACAGACATCCAATGACTTTTGTATATTAATTTGCTATATGACACCTAGTTGAATATAGTTACTAGTTTTAATAATTTTTGGTGGAATCTTTATGGTTTTCTACATATAAGATCATGTCACTGCAAACAGAAGTTTTATTTCTTTCTTTCAAATTTAGATGTCTTTCATTTCTTTTTCTTATATAATTTTTAGAGCCAGTAATTCCCAGTACTATCTTAAAAGGAATTGGTTAGAGTGGGCATACTTGTCTCGTTCCTGATCCTAGAGGAAAACTTTTCTTTTAGCTTTTCACTGTTGTGTGTCATTTTAGCTGTCACTTGCCATATATGGACTTTACTATGTTGAATTAATTAATCTCCTATTCCTAGTTTGTAGAGAATTTTCATTATGAAGTATTGTTAAACTTTATGAAATACTTTTTCTGCATCTATTGAGGTAATCATATGGTTTTTATCCTTCATTCCATTAATGTAGTATATCACACATTGAGTTTTATATGTTGAACAATCTGCTTATCCCAGAGATAAATCTCACTTAATCATGGTGTATAATCCATTTAATGTGCTTCTGAATTCAGTTTGCTAATAATTTGTTGAAGGTATTTGCACCTTTGATCAAGCTTATTGGCCTATAATTTCCTTTTCTTGTAGTACCCTTGTTTGGACATGGATCGGCATAATGCCAACCTTGTAAACTAAGTTTGGAAGTGTTTCCTCTTCTTAAATTTTTTGGAAGAATTGTCAAGGATTAAAGTTCATTCTTCTTTAAGAATTGGTGGAACTCTCAGGCGAAGCAATTAGATGCTGGGATTTTCTTTGTTGGGAGTTTTTGATTACTGTTTCTAACCTGTTATTGGTCTGTTCAGATCTTCTATTTCTTTATGATTCAGTCTTGGTAAACAGTATGTTTCTAAACATTTTCCATTTCTCTAGGTTACCAAACTTGTTTGCATGTATGTGTCATAGTCATCTCATAATTCTATTTATTTCTTCAGTATCCATTGTAATGTCTTCTTTCATTTCTAATTTTATTTATTTGAGTTGTTTGTCTTTTTTCTTAGTCTAGCAAAAGGTTTTTCAGTAATGTTGATTTTGAAAAAACAACTGTTTCATTGATTTTTTTTTCTGTTGTTTTCCTATCTTCTTTGTTTATTTCTGCTCTAATCTTTATTATTTATCACCTTTGGATAACTTTGGACTTAGTTTGTTCTTTTTTCTAGTTTGTTGAGATGTAAAGATCATCTTGTTTATAAATATTTTGTATCATAATACTATATAAAATACAATATATGTAATAATATGATATAGCAATTGTGTTAATTATTACATTGTATTTATATGTAATTATACATTACATATAAATAATAAAATAATATGAATTAAAATGGTTTATGTTATAAGTCTATTATAAATTTAAGATGTCATTAGTTGTATATTTCCTAACCCTATAACACAAAGCAAATGAAAGCATTTTTAATTAATATAACATTGTACTTTTTTACACCATAGAAGTGTTACTTTATATTTACTGAAAAAGCTGTTTTAGGCTAATTTTGACATAGATCTTTTCATATATCATTTTTATGAATATATTAAAGCATTTAAATTATCTTATTTCTTTAGTTATTTCTAAAATGTCTTTACATTTAGCTCATCTGAATCACATTTAGCCCAGTAAGCAGGGTCTAGAATTTCCACACAGTATTGACCTCTGTAGCATCAAGAAAAATGATGATGCAGTAATTATCAAATAGCCCTTCACTATTGTCTCCAGAACTTTCTAACAAATAGTTGTTACCCCTACTGCAACTTTTCGTGTTGCCCATGTTGATGTTAATACAGGCTCTGGCAATGAAACTATATCATTGCCAGAGATTATGAGTCATTATTTCAATTTTGGATATGTTAAGATGTGAAAAAATATAGGTCTTAGAATTAGTGGCATATGGTAGCTGAAAAGCTGTCCATGGAGTATATGATTACTATATCAAGGGCAGCTTGGAAGGAATTTTTAATGTATTTAACATTCCCTCAGCCCTGTATTGTTCAAAATAATCATTGATATTGTAGATGATATAAATATTGAAATTACATTTTATAAGAAGCTGGAGTGAATTGTCAATAAAATAGTCTTTATTATCTAATAACACAATCAAACAGGAAGAATTCAGTGGGGGTGTACTGTGGAGCTGTGTGTACTGTTGTCTCTGCTCACAGGGAGATTTCCAATTGTTTCAGTTTAGTTTGCCTTGGTCAAGGGGCAGGATATTTCCTCAGGCCCTCAGTCTAACATGGAGCATCCATGTTAGAAGCTTTGTTTGGGGAAGGTAAGGAGAGCACTGGTGGCAGATTGTCCATCACGTTTTCACACTTCATTAGCAGACTATAAACATGTGATGAGTTTATAGACAAAACTCCCTGCTAAAGGACAACTACCAGGCCTTTTTTGACTCATAGGAAATCAAAATTTCTTTTTAAAAATTCTCTTTAATAAGACCCTTTTCTTTGTATACACCTTTTGCAACCTTTTTATATTTTCAATGTCAGTGAGTCACAAACTAGTAAATTACCAAATGCATTGAGATCTGAATTTAGATTGACATCTTACTTTGATACTTGACACTTATCTTAGAGTCTTGGCAAAAGCTTCCAATTTAGCGTTTTGTTACAGGGGTACATTTAAGGCGCTGCACTAAAACATATAGACCACTATTAATCAAAGTAGAAAGAGAACTGAGTAGATACTGAGTAGACAATCAGCAACTTCAGATTCTGAGCTTAAATCTACAACAATACTTTATATTAGAGGTTTTCAAAATTTTTGTTGTTATGTCAAAATGCATGCAGTAAATAAAAATAACTTATGTGATACATTTTCACATGCAATTTTCAGCATCCTAGTCATAAATCTAAAACTTTTGCACCTACTCAAAATAGAATGTTGACATTCAGGTGGGAGAGAAATATATAAGTGTAGATATAAGCTAATAAATTCTTTGCTCTAGAACATTTAAAGTAATTAACAAAATTTTGATTTTTTTCCAATTATTAATAACATTTCTTGCAATATGGCTCAAAACTACTAATGACAACAGTGTATTGAGAATCTTTGCTGAGAACTCTTATTCTATATAATCTTGATGAAGTTATTGTGACCCTTGACTGTTCCCTTAATTGAAAATAAGGAGTGAATAGGAAGGTTTCTTTTAGTCCTAAGATAATTTATTGCTGTATATATAAGATGAGGAGTTACAGTTAATTGAAAAACATGTGAAAGACATGTATTTTGGTTGATTTATATGAATGTGCAGTAAAAATGTTTTAAAGATGAAAGACAATTATATACAGCTTTTAGTATTTAAAACTCATAATTATTGATATTAAAAGAAGAAAAGATCTACAAGATAAACATTAAGATTTTCTTCTATAACTTTGATTTCTCATTTTAAGATTGTTTAAGTAACACCTGGGGGTGTTTTTGAAAGAAAGGAAGAAAGAGGAATTTATGTTGTAACTGAATTTATTACTACTGAAAACTGCTCATTAAGAACTCTTACCTCACCTAGGTGTATGGTGAAGCTCCTGTTATCTATTGAGAGCTCTTGAAGGAAGTTAGTTTTTTATAATTCAATCCCTGTGATAATATCTAACATGAGGAAAATAATCAGAAATTTGAAGATTTGCTCTTTAGGAAACTATTATTAGACTGTTTTATCTTTTCATAGAATGTTTTGCATTCTAAACTTTCATCTTTAATATTATTTTATGTCTCAGGATAGCATCATTATAATTTTATAATGCAGTTATAATGAGATATGATGTTACTTAAACAATGTTTTTATTCTATACAATTTGACATGTCTCAACCTTGCCTGCAACATTGCAATGACCTGAGAAATCTTTGGAAAAGTACTGTATTCCCACCTCAGAGATCCTAATTCTTTTGGTGGAAGATGGGAACCAGATATTAAGGTACTTTTGAAAAGTCCCTTAGAAAATTCCAATATAGAGTGTGGCTGGGATCCACTTCTAAAAATATTACAGGTTCTATAATCCGTCATCATTATTTGTCTTTTTCTCATGAAACTACTACATAAATTTCAATAATTTCTAGCACAGGGTCATATTGTGAATAAATTACAGAATATTTCTTAATCATATGTGAATTTGAAAATATGTAGTATTGAAAAGGGCCAATTTAGGAACTGAAAAAATATAAAAAATTCATATTTATAGGTACTGTAGTTTGAATATAATATTGTTCCAAGTCCATGATGCCCTATTACTTCCCTGCCTAAAAGATCATTTTGCTGTTTTAGCTAATAGAATTTAAATAGAGGTCAAGGTGGACTGCCCTGTGATTGAATTCCTCAGGAAAAATAGTTTTGTGTATTATCCTGATATGATATATTATTACATTCTGTAGAGGATATGTATGTTTCTGGAACAACTAGTTTATTCCAAGTTAATATTAATCCACTTCTTTGGTCTTTGCATAATGGTAATGATTTGCATACTATTTTCCAGAAGTGGTCGGGAGTATATGTCCACATGTAAGCTAAGTCCCATCTAGGACCTAATTTTAGGGCAGGATCGGAATGATTAAAGTCAGCAGGAGATGCTTTTTTAAAAAATATTTTTCTCTATTCTTGTATTACTGGTACAATTAATAGTATTTTTGTCATTATGTTACTATTTTATTATTCACTGTCAGTGATTTCTATTTTCAGAGAGATTTATGATTTTATTCATTATTCTTTGTGAATGAAATTTAAAATAAGAGATTGTTTTCAGTTTTGTAAGTCTTAATTGAATACCCATTGAGAAAAATGCATAGATTTTTCTCCATGAGGATTAGAAAAGTAATGCAACAAATATCTTGTACTCAAATCTTTCATAATGATAGGAGATATATTTCAGTACAGTTCAGAATGCTGGGAGAACTGTAATAACAGCATGATATTTAATATTATCTCTAAAACAACCATATTAGTCTTATATTTTCAAAACTAAGAAAATAAACTGATGAATAGAATAGAAACAGAGGCACAGATACGTGGGGCAGACTGACAGCTGTTAGCAGGGGAACTAGATAAAAGGTGAAGAGATTACCTGAAAACTTGTATGTGTATCCCAGAGACGCAGACAACAGCGTGGTGGTGGCCAGAGGGAAGGGGGGCTGGGGGCTAGGTAGATGTGGGCAAAGGGTGGAGAGATGGGGACAGCTGTAATGGTGTCCAAAATAAAAATAAAGTGAAAAAAGTACTATTAGAGAATGTAATTTCTTCTTTTAAAAATGACTGCCAGGTATAGTTGATTTTGACTACGCAGAACAGCATATGATTATGTGCCTCACATATAAAAGATACTCAAGCCAATCACGTAAATATGTACTCAACATGTAATATTTTGACAGTTATTTGAGATTTGTTTTTAAACATGAATGCAAATATATATTTTGCATGAGATATTCTTTTGATATTATAATTGTAGGCTTCTTACTAACAAGAAACAAACTTTTCTAACTTAAAAAAGTCATATTAATGAAACCCAAAGAATGATAGTTTCTGCCTGCTGTAAATGTTTGTTGAAGTCCCATACCTCAGTGACTCACCTGATATTACTTGCAAAAGCAGTAAAATTCCAGTGTGCTGCTGGCTTCCTACCTCAGTTGGATGTGATTCTTTATCTCTTTGCCTGAGGCTGTTCTCTGGTGTGGTGCAAGCTTGTTTTCTGGCACATGGGCACATGAGACAGTTACTGTCTTTACAGCCAACCCTCATCCAGTGGGGATGGGTGTTGTAAATTATGCCTCAGTTTCTGATGGATGGTTCTGATGCATGTTTCCTGTCATTTCTCTGAATGTCCCCAGAGGCCAAGAACCCTATAGCCCATAGGAGTAAATAGCTTATGGGTGCTTTATTGCGTTGAAGTTTTCTTCTTACTTTTACCCATTTCCTTATTTTTGCTTCCTGAGATCATTATCTAAAATCAGCATTTTGGGGGAAGCTAAAACAAAGATGTCTGTTCTTACCCACTCTTTTATAGAATAGAAGCCTTGAGCTCTGGCTGGGCCATGGCTTTTCACAGTAAAGACAAGGTTTCTCTGCCTTCTTTGCAGCACTCTATGATGTGTCACAAATCTTTGTTAAATAGAACATGAGTAAAAATTTTGGTTGCACCTTCCTAGTTGTATTTTAATTGACTAATTTATTTCTTTTTAGAGAGAAGGGAAGAGAGGCAGAAAAACATTTATGTGAGAGAGAAGCAATCGGTTGTTTCTCATATGCACCCTGACCAGGAATAGAACCTGAAACACGGGCATACAACATGACTGGGAATTAAACCATTGACCTTTCACTTTTCTGGATGATGCCCAACTAACTGAGCCACACCAGTCAGGACCTAGGTTGTGCTTTAAAAGGTAGGGACATCATGTCATTTTCCCCCTTTCTTCCTTCACTGAATGGTGGTGAGCCATCTTGGCTATATAGAAGAAGGCTTACCAGCTCTGAAAATTTGGAAATCAGAAGCCTGGACACCAGCCATTGCAGAGGCTCTGTACCAGTGTACAAGCTTGTATTTTAAGCTATCACGTAAAAGAGAAACAAGCTTCTATCTTATTTTTGTATCTTGCTGTATTGTAATTATTGTATAATTACTATATTGTAATTATTATATTGTCTATAAAAAGTGCATATAAATGTATGGGTTTTTATCTGAAAGCAGAATTATGTTGTAAGCATGGTGGACAACATTTTTCTTTAGCAATATGTATCATACCTAGATAAACAAATTTTTGCCCTGGCTAGTGTGGCTCAGTGGATTGAGCTTGCAAATGAAAGGGTTGCCAGTTCAATTCCCAGGCCAGGGCACATGCCTGGGTTGTGGGCCAGGACCCCAGTGGGAGTGTGAGAGAGGCAAACACACATTGATGTTTCTCTCCCTCTTTCTCCTTCCCTTCCTTTCTCTAAAAATAAATAAATATAATCTTTTTAAAAAAGCAACCCTTTGCTCACAGCCCTTAAAAAAAAATCTTTAACAGGCAATGCTTACCTCATTTCGATCACACTAAATGTGAGCATTTTAACTGAAATTGTCAAGTAGCGTTGTATCCTTCCAGGAACTCCTTAAAACAACAACTAAAATAGTTTTTAGCTCAAGCATTAACAAAATGATGTGGATTTTAAAAATATCACTGTATCTTCTCTGTAAAATGAGAACATTATACATTTCATGGTGCATTAGCTTAAGCATACACATATTTAACAACAATAAAGGTAGTTGGTTGTGATGTGAACTTCTACTTCCCAACCAATGACTTGTGGTGATGAGGTTACTGAAAAATCATCCACACACTTCTTTTTCTTTTTTTTTTCTGAAATATACCTGTCAGGTTAATAAATCTGTATTTTCAAAAAGATCATCACCAGGTATTTGATGAATGACAGAGGATGAGAAGCAGGACATTAATCAGCAGGGCTGAGTGTTCTTTAAGAGTTGGCCATGCTATTACTTTAGGATTCTTATGCTCACAGGAGACAAAGTTTTTAGCATATTTTTGTCTCTGATAATGCTTTGTTTCAAGCACTAAGTTTTATCAAAGGATTCCATAGAGTATTTTTTCCCTGAGATATTGCCATAAAGTGCCTATGATTACTTAATTTGAGAATGGCTTCTCTCTAATTGGAGAATGCTGTTCTGTATTTGTGTTGGTTGTTATTTTCTGTATCCCATGTGCTCTTGGATTGATCCATATTACATTCATTCATTAATTCATTCACTCACTCATTTATTCATCCATCCATTCATTCATTCATTCATTCAACCAATTCATTCATTACTATTTTTGGCACAGTAGTAAGCAACGTCATTTCCACTTGGGGATAAAACTAAGGCAGTTCCTTCTTGTGGAAGCACTATGCTGTGGCATTGATTAATATCCCAGACTCCCACTTTGCAGCACTAGCTGTGGTGGCATTACTTTTAACCATCTTATGGCCATGAAGTGTATTTCATTTGTTCTATTCCTGCCTTTGGCGGTCATATTTCTACTGCAATCATAAACTAACAATATTATTTTACAAAACATGAGGTTTTAAGATAACTCAAAACTAAATTTTCTTATTTATCCTGGACACATTATTCAACAATTTGTTATTATGACTTATTTTCACCTTGACATATTTGAGATTTACTTTTTTTTCCACTCTTTTATTGTTGTTCAAGTACAGTTGTCAATTATCTTTCTATATATAGTTTAAGACATGATTTTAAAACTAATACACTTATAAACCCAAAGTTCTCTGGGCTGCTTTCAGGATGTCAATTCCACATTAAATTAAAATAGGAAACACAGAGTTGTTTTCATAAGAGATGAACTGAGATAGCACTAAACTTTTGATGCCTTACTGAAATCAATGAAGAAGCCAAGAGGAAACAGAATAATTTGTTTCTCATTTTGTATTTTAGTCTGTACATTTCTGTTCATAAAATGCCATTTTTTAATCCTTATGGTACCACTTAAGCATGAATATTATATACAGACTAATTCTTAAGTTAACAAAGAGATTAACAATAATGAATTCAGGAGCACTTAATAATAAAGAAAACCAGGGCTCAAAATAATCTCAGCCAATGTAAATCATTGACCTTTTCAGAACACAAACTTTTTATTAATGGCTCTATGGATTATCCAGGGCCTTATTCTATCAAAAACCCTGTATTTTCCTTCTTTAACTTGTTAAGAAGGACCAACACATCACCTTTTCAATTTAAAAGAAATCTCAAGACTTTGAGACTATGAGACTGACATGCTGCCCATGTCAGGTGATCATTTTGGTCCTTCTCAACAAGTTAAAGAAGGAAAATACAGGGTTTTTGATAGAATAAGGCTCCGGAGAATCCACAGAGCCATTAATAGAAAGTTTGTGTTCTGAAAAGGTCAATGATTTACATTGGCTGAGATTATTTTGAGCCCTGGTTTTCTTTATTGTTAAGTGCTCCTGAATCCATTATTGCTAATCTCTTTGTTAAACTAAGAATTAGTCTGTATATAATATTCATGCTTAAGTGGTACCATGAGGATAAAAAGAAAAGGGCATTTTTATGTACAGAAATGTACAGACTAAAATACAAAATGAGAAACAAATTATTCTGTTTCCTTTTGGCTTCTTCATTGATTTCAGTAAGGCATCAAAAGTTTAGTGCTATCTCAGTTCATCTCTTATGAAAACAACTCTGTGTTTCCTACTTTAATTTAATGTGGAATTGACATCCTGAATGCAACCCAAAGAACTTTAGGTTTGTAAGTGCTTTAGTTTTAAAATCATGTCTTAAACTATATATAGAAAGATAATTGACTTACATGATTTATTCATTATTTCCTCATTATAATCTTCTTCAGTCTGATATATGGAAGTGGTGTCCATTAAGTAATGTAGGAATGAAGAGTGTGATAAACACTCTTATTCTGTTCTTTATGCTACCTGTAATACTATTCAATGAGGATACTCTGAGGTGCATGAGGTAAAAGAAACTCCATCTTCTAATACATTTAGATCACATTTCAAACTGCCAGAAGGGGTTCAGCATCTCTTCTTTACAGCCTGGCAAATTAGGCTATTTTAATGTGATAAAATATAGTCTTGATGAAATCTTTTATTTATAGTTTGGTATCTTTTAAAGAAGACTTACAAAATCACTGTGTCTGTATATGTGAGTGTTTGTCTGCCCCCATATGCTGTCACAGACAGTTGGCATTGCCTTGGCAACTTTACAGGATCAAATTCCTGCATTCAGTATTTAGGGAAAGGGAAAACAGCACTCCCCATCTGTAAGTGAAAGAAATCACTCTCTGTACATTTGAGTCATTTGTGGTAGTCATAAAGTTACAAAGATTAAGGTTCTCTTTTGTCCACATCCTTGCCCAGCACTCATTGCTTGTTGATTTATTAATGATAGCCATCCTGATTCATGTGAGGTGATCACTCATGGTGGGTTTAATTTGCATCTCTCTGATGGTTAGTAACGTTGAACATTTTTTCATATGCTTAAGGGCCATTTGTGTGTCCTCTTTGGAGAAGTGTCTATTCAGGTCCTCTGCTCATTTTTTGATTGGATTGTTTGTCTTCCTGGTATTGAGTTGTATGAGTTATTTATATATTTTGGAGATTAAACCCTTCTGCAGTGTATCATTAGCAAACATGTTTTCCTATACAGTCGGTTCCCTTTTCATTTTGATGATGGCAAGGATGTGGAGAAAAGGGTACCCTAGTGCAAACTGAGGCAGATACTGTGGAAAACAGTATGGAATTTCCTAAAAAAATAAAAATGGAACTGGTTTAAGACCCAGGGATTTCATTGCTGGGATTATACCCTAAGAATCCCATAACACCAATTCAAAATGATTTAGGCACCCCAATGTTTATAGCAGTGCTATTTATAATAGCCAACTGTTTGAAACAGCCTAAGTGGCCATCAGTAGATGAATGGATTAAATAATGTGGTTCATTTACACAATGGAATTTCATGCAGCAGAAAGAAAGAGGAAGGAATTCCTACCCATTGCAACAACATTGATGGAACTGGAAACTATTATGCTAAGTGAAATAAATCAGTTGATTGAAAGACAAATACCATATGATATCACTTATAAGAGGGATCTAATGAACAAAATAAACTAATGAGAAAAACAGAGCCAGGGACCTGGAAATGGAACGGTGCCAGCTGCCAGAGGAAACGGGAATGGTGGGGAAACAGGGGAAGGGAGTAGTCAAAGAACATGTATGAATGATACCTGGAAATGGACAACAGTGTGGGGATGGACTGTGAGAGAGGGAGGTGGGCTGAGGACAGGAAGGCAAAGGGAGAAAATTGGGACAGCAGTAATAGAATGAACAAGAATAAAAAATAAAGAGAGAAAAGAAGAAAAAATATAAAGATTATAATAAGCTCCTTTGGGGCAAGGAAAAGTTTATTTAATTTTGTATCAACAGTGCCTTGCTAGTACATGGCTTGTAGATGAGGTACTCAAGAAATCTTTCTTAATCAATTGATTTTTTAAAGATTATTATATCATTGGTTTTGGGTTGGTTCAGAAGTTTTAAAAAATGCAGTAAACTACTTGGCAATGATCACAGCCAAAACTAAGGTAAGTGATTCCCAGGAAGCTTCTGCAAATTCTACTTTGCTTTCCTTCTTCCTTCCAAATCTAAGAATGCCTACCTCTTGTTGGGACTTAACCCGAAGGTTCTGGAAAATGTAGTACTTAGGCTTTCAGACCTTGTGATACAGGGATGAGAGAAGTGGGAGACTTGCTGAACTACCAAAAGGTAATCTAGCACAAGAAGTTCTAGGCACAACTCTTACAAAATGTACTCAGAAATGATTGCATCGGTGTCAATCAAATGATAGAATTCAGTACAAGGATTGATTGCATATAAGTTTCAAAATGATCTCATTTGAATGTTTCACAACACTATTTGAGATGACACCAGTATACACAGCAATTCTTGCATATGTTGTTTGGGGATTTTGTTTATGGGCATGTTCATTGAATTGTCACTTTGAGGAGTTCTTGTAAATAAGGGCTAGTTATGGGAAAACCTTGGGGAAATAACTCATGGGCAGTGAGATTTTCTGACACTCTAAGTTACATTTTTTCTTTTGGAAAAGCAGAGAAAGCAGAGGGAACTAACTGCTGATCTTAATTGGTTAAACAGGATCTGAAGATCTCCTCCTTCTTCCCCAAGTTCAGTTAAGTAACCACAAAGAGGGAAAAACATTTGTAACAGCCACATATTTTCTCCTATAGGCTTGCCTTTGTTTTGAAATGATGATTATTATTATTATTTGAAATTATTTTAATTTTTAGAATGCTTCTACTCAAAATTGGGAGAAATATGTCTTCTTTCATGTCGTGAATGAAGCATATTCAGCCCAGGCCAGCAGTCCCTGCCCTCAGAAAGTAATGAAAGGAGTTTGAAAGGAACCATCTCCCCAACCTTGACTAGTGCCTGCAACACAGTAGGTGCATATTTTGTCAGATAAATGAGTGAATGAATAAAATAACGCATTCTTATTTAGGGTATCAATATTTAGAATGTTTCCACTTTATTTTACTTGGAAACATTTCATTGATGTGGCTGATGGCTGGAAAGTCTGTGTGACTTCTTTTGACATTATTCTTCAATGTTGACCCAATGCTACACACTGCCTTCCAGGAAGTCACCTCCCTGGGAAGCCAGTAAGACCTACTACCAGAGACCTTCTTTCTATAGATAGGGGTGTGATGTTTTGGGGATTGGTGTAGGAATTAATGTGATAATGCTTCAGGAAGACAAACAAGTTACAAGATTTGCATTATAAACTGTTTTTTACCCATCAGGACTCAGGTTTCTATGGTTCAGATAGTTCCTTATTTACATTCATGGTATTTTGTAGTTCCTACCTCAGTTATTTGAGCATGTTCATTTTATTTGAACTCAGCTTACCCATATTTTTGAGTGCCTGCATTTCATGACATATTATACCAAGATTAGCATATAAACAAAAATATAATATTATCTCTCCCCTCAAAAATTTGCCATTAATTGTGAAAACAGATAGCAAATTGAAATTTTAAAATTTGGATGAAACATTTGAATAGAGATAACCATTGACTGAAGTGAAAAACAAACAAAATAAACTAAACTGTATTTTGTTTAGATTGGGCTGCGGGACTGGAAGAATACGTTATTCAATTTGCTTACCTAGTACCAATTAATAGACTTTCAATTAAAGCATTGTTTAATAAATTCTGAGCAACATTATTAGTAGTAATGAATAATTAAAACTATATTTATATTTATTTAATTCTCATATGACATAATTTTAAGAACCAATTTTAAATATTTCTGATGGACAGTTTTTTACTAAATTCTGAATTTATCCTAAACACACTGTTTTTTATATATAAGTTTCAAGAATACAACACTATAATTTGACATCTATATATATATACTCTGTTATTTTCAAACTGAAGTTCTTTGGTGCCCAGCATGTTAAAACTCAGCACTGCTTCTAAATGAGAGGTGAATTAGGAAGTTTGCTTTCATTCCGTGGTAGTGATGCAAGTGCAGTGTTTCCATATCTTTGCAAATCGCTTCCCCCTGTGCTACCATGGCTACCTTTGCTTGATATTTAACTCTGAAGGTAATATTGGAAGCAATTCCCTGGATTTTTTTAACAGGGGGGCTCAAATCTAATTCAAGGTCTATGGAGAATAAATGTTGCCCCACTTGAGGAAAAGATTTCACTGCCTGTTAGGCACACACTTGACTCATACTTAACTCATAACTGATGCATGTTCTTGATACATCACACCATCCTCCTACAGCTCTTCTTCCCACAGCACGCTACTAACTCCACATGGCCCCACACCGCCGCTCCTCAGGCCGGCAGGATCACTGTAATGTATTTTTACAAAGATATGCAAGGAAGAACACACATGGCTCTCCCACATATCTTGAAACAATCAGGCAGAATGAAGCACAATCTATTTTGGTTTTATATCCCTGTTTTCCAAAGGTGAGTAGGCAGATACAAAGATGATGATGCTGTAATAATTTTTATGGTCAAAAAAAGGTTTTTTAAAAATATTCAGCAAATACATTGCTATGGTTACTCAGTCTCTAAAACCAATTTAGCTTAGTTGATAGGGATCAATTCACCCACTATTTTAAAAATAAATGCTAGGGTTTTTTTTTGCATAAATTCTTCATTATCAATTTCACTACCTTATAAAGGTACCTAATCTTGATGGTTAAGAAAAGTCTCCTCTTGCATTTCAAATGTCTGAAAGCCTTATTATTGCCAGCATTTGAATCCCTGTTAAAAACAAAACAGAACTAAGACAATAAGTTGGGCACATCCAAGTCGGGACACCTCATAGATACCAGAAACAAGAAGGTAATTGTTGAAACGTGGGAGAATGTCCTTTAGGCATTCAGGTCTTTACAGGTTACCTCAATTTCAGCGTTCATATTTCATGTGTACTCTGTAGCAGTAAGCTGTCAGCCAGGACACCTGGATCCTCATCTCAGATCTGCTGCTTTGTCTTCGTGTGACCATGCACAAAATCATCTTATCTCTTGGTCTCAATTGTCTCCTAAGTAAAACTGGGTATTCACATTTATATAATGCCTTGTAAATATAATATAAGTCAACTGGAAAACACACACTCATGCACACATTTTTATTAAATACAATTCTAGGCAAAAAAAAAAAAAACATCAGGAGGAGAGTGTGAGGAGAGATAACTTCTATTGAATATCTGATGTAACCCCTTTATGCAATCTTCAAAACTACTATAGTGTTATATCTTCCCTTCCACCTTACTTACTGGAGAATCAAACCTAGAAAATAGAAATACTATGTATAATGTCCCCAAATTAGTAAAAGTTGTAGCTAAACGCTCAATCTCTTATACTAAACTATCCAAAATCATCACTCTTTGAGAAAGTATTATTATTAGAAGTTATGGGCAACAGGTACTATGTAAGTGGAAACTATAAGAAGGAAGGCAGAGTCAAGGCCATAGGAAGAGAGGAAGCATGGCCCAAGGGCAGCTGAGTCGATTAAGTGAGAGAGCAGTGGAGACAACTGTACAGGGTCTGCACTGCTGGAGGATCATAGCGCGGTGGGAACTCCGGCAGGTCTACATTTATCTACAGGAGCCCAGGTGCCAGTAATGACTGCCTTGCTGCAATATCAATAGTAAGTAACTAAACGGTGCCCTGGGTTCTTGGAATCTTTGCTATGGGGTCGTTCCTGTTTTATTCTTACATTGTAATTTATTGTTTAAATTAATGTGTATCCTTTGGGATAGTCTCATCACACTTCTTTTCCTTGCAATGTGAAAAGGTTTACAAGGTAATCATTACCCTTTTCTTTTACTACACTACAAAATTTAGCTTGCTAATATTTTGCTTTGCAATTATGCACCATATTCATAAGTAAGATTTGACTGATTTTGTTTGTGAGTATCACAGAGTGGAAACTGTCTGCTAATCCTTTAATTTGGTCACCTCAGCACTCCATAACTATTGAGAGTGATCATTACAAAAATTAATGATACACATAGCCTTGAGGTTGGTGAACACTTAGAATATGTGTGTTTTCCCTCTGGTATCTAAATTTCAAGGCAAAGAAAACATTTCAGAATTGCAGTAAAATAATATGTTGTATTTAGCAAATGTATTCCACTGACTTAAAACAATGTTTTCTCCTGATCATATTTGATTAAGTTCTTCAATGTAAGCAGAACTAAATAGTTACCATGTGGAAAATAACAGACCATTTAGCAATATATTTATTAAACACCTACTAATTTTTTTTAAAAGATTTTATTTATTTTATCTTTAGAGGGGAAGGGAAGGAGAGAAGGAGAGAAATATCAATGTGTGATTGCCTCCCGTGGGTCTCCTGCTGGGAACTGGCCTGCAACCCAGGCACGTACGTGCCCTGACTGGGAATTGAACCACGATTCTTTGGTTTGCAGGCCCACGCTCAATCCACTGAGCTACACCAGCCAGGGCGAACACCTACTAAAATTTTAAGAACTGCATTAAGTACTAAAGATTCTAAGACTCATGACTGTCAGCCTGTTCTTATAGAACTAACAACTCTGGAAATGGAGAAAATATATACATCATTCATTACAATGCAGTTGAAAGTGCTTCAATAGAAACAGATACCAGATGCTCTGGGTTCATGCAGAAGTACACTCTGAGTACTTACCTTAGCTCTTCCAAGTCCCATGGCAAGTAATTATAAGAAAATCATGAACAGTGCACTTTGGTGGCTAGAATATCTTTATCAGCTAAATAAAGCCTAAGTTTTTCACCAATCATTTGTGTGAATGGAGGTAAATTATTTAAACTCTGTGATTCAGTTTTCTTTTCTATAAAGTGGAAAATAACACATTCTTCATAAGATTATTCTTAAAATTAAATTACTTAATGCATTGAAATGGATCCTAACATATGGTGATCATAATATAATATTTCCCTCTATTATCATGAACACAAAGAGGAAGAAAAAAGAGAGAAGGAAGAGGTAGAGGAAGAAGAAGTGGGAGCTGCAGCAACAGCAGCTGTAAGTGAATAGGAGAAGTATTAAAAAAACAGACAGTCCAAACTGCATAAAAATATTGTATAAATAGGACCAACAGAGTGCATAATGTTGTAAGTGATACAAGGATCAACAAACGTTCCTCAGAGATGGTAACTTCTTATTGAATCTTCAGGAGTTGGGTTCAATGTGGTCACCTTGGCAGGAAAGGTCACTACAGGCTGAAAGAGAAGATTCTGTAATTTACCAGAACCAAAAAAATGCATGACTGGAGCATTGAGTGTGAGGTTGGGTTATTATAAGAACTGATGTTGGTGATTTAAGTGTGGACACAATCAAGAAGGGTCTTTATGTTAGGACTTTTGCTAGTTGCAAGTGAAAGGCAAGCTAGTCCAGAACTACTTAACAAGAAAAGTTTGAGGTCCTACAATTGAAAATCCAGGAGTAGAGCTAATGGGGCTCAATGTTTCTCTGGGTCTCGTCTTTCTCTGCCCTTCTGCTCTTTTTCCTCAGGCTGGTATTCTCTCTCTGGCTAAAAAGACTTAACCTCTCACAGTTTCTAACAGAGCGGAAAAGACAATCCTTTGTTTTAATCGCTTACCAGGGGTTGGAAAAGTATGGTCTGAGGGGCAAGTCAGTTCCAAAGCATTTTATTGTATGGTCAGTGATTTGGTCTGAATGTTTGTTCCTCCTCAAAAATTCATGTTAAAATCCTAACCTGCAGTGTGACGGTGCTAGGAGATAGGGCATTTGGGAAGTGATTAGTTAGTTCATGAAGGTGGAGCTCTCATGAATGGGATTACAGTTTATGAAAGGGACCTTAGAGAACTCTCTCACCTTCTCAACCATGTGAGGCTACAATAAGAAAACAACCATCTACAACCTGGAAGAAAACCTTCACCAGAACCTGACCACGCCTATGCCCTGATCTTGGACTTGGAACCTCCAGAACTGTGAGAAATAAATATCTGCTGTTTATAAACCACCTATTCTATGGTATTCTGAACAGACTGAGCTATCTAAGCCAGCCAGCTAAGAGTGCTCTTTTCATTCCTGTGAAAAAGTTGTAAACAAAAACAAAGATAAAAATGTAATTGAGGCACTATAGAGCTGGGCCCTCAAAGCCTAGAATGTTTGCCATATGGCCCAAAACACTTTCTTAAGTGAGAGTCCCGTGATTATCTCTGAACCTGACTGACTTGGTTTGGGACATAGGTCTTTCACTCTGTAGTCACACTGGTCATGTTCAGATTGTTTATGTTTAGGTTTCATGCCCATCCCTGGAATTAAAATGAATCCAACTTTCACTGAAGCACATAGACTGAGAATGGAAGAGGTAGAGTTGCTCTGAGAAAAATCAGAAGGAATGGGGGCTATAAAATAGTAAATGTCCAACAGGGATTTGCAAGCCAAGCTGAAGAGAATGTGCTCTCTCCTGAGAGCATCAGGTTGTCACTGAAGACTGTTTATGGTGTGGACTGGCAAGCTTTAGTTTGTGTTTTAATATATTCAAGTGCCAGGATTCATTTCAAAATTTCTAACTATTGTTTCCCATTAGCTATTCTGTCCCTTAGCATCATGGAATTCTTTCACCTGCAGCTCGAGGGCCTTTTCCCTTGCCAGATAACTCTGATAAGTATGACTCACAGATTCTGGAAAGACAAACAGAGATGAAGACTTAAAAGAAGATTCTAGCTAAAGTTTCAGACAGGAAGATTTAGATACCTGCCAGCAGAGCACATTTATCTACATCTAGATACTAGATAAGATTCAGATTGAGAATAGAGGAAGAAGTCATGTCAATTGAAACAGAAGGAATGCCACTTAATTCTGGAAGGGGGGCAGTGCAGGGCAGGGTCCATTAGTAGAAAACTTTTCTTTTAGAGAGACACATCTTAAGCTTTAATGTACATATGAATATCACCTAATATACTGTGAAAACACATATTGAGTATGCTTTGGATGAAGCCTGAGAATATGCATGTCTTTCAAAGTACCAGGAGATGAAATTGCTAGTGGTCTATGGACCCAGCTTTGAGTCAGCAAAGGGTATAAAGTAATAGATATCTTTTTGGAAGTTAACACGGTGGACAGCAATTCTTCTAACTCTCCAGGGAGAATTAAAATCTGTAGTGATCATCCCATTGGCAATCAATTTAAATTGACATTTGCCTCACAGCCTTTGCTTCCTCTTAGCTCCATCACCTGTTACTTATGAAGAACCCCCAGAACAGATGGACTTATAACTTTAATTGGGCCCTTTACTAGAACAAATAGTGGAGCTTTATATAATTTCATGGTGGTGGCAAAATGAAGGAAAAGCTTTGCTTAATGTTCAGTATAAGGATAAGTTTGTAGTCAGTTTGAAATTTCCCTCTTAGCTGGAGTAGCTGTAAACATAATGATCCCTTTAGCACTCCAGCTTCAGTATGGGTGATGGATTGGAACATGAGGCAAGACAGGAAATACAGACACGGGACACTGTAATATTCTGGAGGAGAAATGGTAGTGTTCTAAATTGAGAGTGAGGTAGGCAATTGAAATAGGAAAAAAAAGAGAGAGAGGGAGAACCTATCTGAAAAGATGTTGTCAGTAGAATTGATGGAAGTTAATCCTTGATTTCATGAAAGACATAAAGGAGAGAAAGAAATCTTGAATAATACCCAGTCTTGGAATTTGGGAAACTATATTTTATTATTGCTTATTAAGCTAGAAAACATTTATGAAGGCACGGAAGGAGCTATTTGGTATTAAATATTCAAGGAATATCTATGATGAATGAATATGGGGTAGGGACTTGAAGGAAGGGTGCAAATTATAAAGAAAGGGAAGCAGAGCTGGTGATGATGCTTTCAACAGAATGAATGGCATGTGCAAAAGTGTAGGGTTATGAAATGAGTAGCTCACTGTATGACTGGTGATAAGCATGCATGGGGAGTGAAGCAGAGAGTAAAGTGAGTTTTGAAAAGTAGGTAGAAGGAAGAATCTCATAGTTTTTTGAATGCTAAACAAAGATGTTTAAATTGTTTTAAAAAATTAAAGGAAGACACTCAGGAATGTAACCATAGGAATAACACAATCTAATATAGAATTGAGGAAGAGAGGATGGGTACCATCATTTTATCAATGCATTTTATGTAAAAGGGTTTTATTAATTGTCTTATTTTAGCATAGAAGATAAATAGTATTGGGTTTCTAAAAAGCTGATGCTTAATTGCTGTAACTTTATGCTTAGGGCACAGGGAAATCTTTGTTCAAGACGTGCACCATGGGTTAGTATTCATTTTGAGGTCAAGTTATATAGTTAACTATAATTATATTATCTTTTATTTTAATTTTTAAAATATTTTATTTATTTATTTTTAGAGAAGGGAAGGAGGGAGAAAGAAAGGAAAAGAAACATCAGTGTATGGTTGCCTCTCGCACACCCCCTACTGGGGACCTGGCCCGCAACGCAGGCATGTGCCCTGACTGGTGATCAAATCAGTGGCTCTTTGGTTGCAGGCCAGCACTCAATTGACTAGTCACAACATCCAGGGCTCTACTTATATTTTAATACAATGACTTGTGGCCACCCCACACACCTCCACTGAGTTAATTTTTATGGTGGCAAGTCTTTTATGTAGCTGTCATTAATATACTTAGAAATTTCTGGAAAATCTATCATGCTCCTGTCAATAAATTTATTCACCTTAGGTCATCCAGCTTTTCTTGGAGAACTCTCTCTTGGGTGTGTTTACCTATCTAAGAAAACACAGATCTCTCTCAAGGCTGGAACACAGAAGTTGTTGGATACCTTCCACTGTCTTAACTTTGGGAATTATCTTTTTCCAGTGTTGAATTTCCTGATTCCGAGGTATCATCTCTTCCTCTTTAGGTTCAGTCCTACATTTTAGTTAAGTGCACCTCTTAGTAAGTTCCTGATAAGTGGTGAATGAGAGATACAACTTTTTAGTTATAGAATGTTTAAACTGTTTTATTCATTTCCTGACTAAAATTTCAGGTGAATATAGAATTTTATATTGCAAATATTTTTCCCAAGAAAGTTGGAGATAACTGATCCATTATTCTTCTAAGTCTACAGTAGCTGTTGATATGTTCTATGCCATTCTGAAACCAAGTATTTCATCTGATATTTTAACACTTTTATTTGGATGTTCTATGTAGTCCCAAAATTTATATAATGATATGAAATTTTGAGAATGTAGTTTAAATTACTCAGCTGGACTTTGGATGTGTCTTTTTAATCTGAAAACATTTTTCTTCATTCTAGGAAATATTTTTGTATTTTTTTCTAAATTTATCTCATTTTTTAATTTATTCATAGAATTCATGATATTTATATGCTAGAGCTTCCGGATTGTGCCTTTAATTTTCTTATTTTTTTCTCCATTTTTTTTGTACTTTCTGGGAGACATTTTAGCCTTACTTCTCAAACTTTCCATTAATTAAAATTTTATTTAATTATAATTTTAGTTTTTAAGATTTCTTTATTCTCTTATTATTATATACTATTTATCATTGCCTATTCTTGTTTCTTGAGGTCAAGGATTTCTCTTGTTTCTCTTAGGATATTAACCATAGGTACTCCTTTTGTAGTTTTCTTTTGCTCCCTGTCTTGTCACTATTTCTTTTGATTTTTAAAATTTTCTTAGTTATTACTATTTTCTCTAAATCCACTATAAGGATTTCTTCCTAATACCTGAAGATATTTGGTGTTGCAGGCACCAATTCTAGGATGGCCCCCCAAATGGCAGAATTCTAAGATGGCTCCCAAATTCTTGTCCTGGGTGGGTGTATATGCCTTGTATGATCCTCTCTCCTTGGGTGAGTTGAGACTTGCCAATATGCACTTCGTTGAGTAGTATATATAATACAGCAAAGATGGTAGGATAGTCATACATGAAATTAATTTATGGTATAAAAAACTTCATTTTAGCAGACAAGAGAGGAAGTCTTATGCTGGTCCTGAAGAAGCAAACCTCCCTGTATGGAAAGGTCCACAGGCTAGACCCAGAGAATAGTCTACGTAGCTGAGACTGGCCTTCAACCAACTCAGAGAGAAAACAAGGACCTCAGTTACATGAACATAAAAAATAGAATCTGGCCAACCACCTTAATGGTCTTCATAATGAATTCTTCCTTATTCATGTTGTAGATGAAAACACAGCCTGGCTGACATCATCATGTCGTTCTTTTGAGACACTGAACAGAAAGCCCAGTTTGAGCCATTTCTAGTCTTTTGACATAGAGAATTGTGAACTAATAAATGGATTTTTTAACCTGCTAAATTTGGGATATTTCACACAACAATAGAACACTAAGGCATTTGTGTTCACACTTTGTCTTTTTCTATTTAAGAAAGAAACACCGCAAAGCAGTTTAGAAACTCTGAGTACATGATCAGGCTATAGTTACTGTCATTTAATTCATGTTTCTTGTCAAACTTTACAAATAAAGACTGTCATCTATTTACAACCTTTTCAAATGGCAACTCTGACATTTCATAAATTTGCTGAAAATAATAACCAACACATCCAAGAAGCTTAACTAACTCCAAGTAGGATAAATAAAAAGGTAATCACAAGGTATGTCTTGTAGTCAAAATATTGAAAGCCAGAACATTTTGAAATTGGAAAGAGAAAAATAACTCATTATGTATAAACTAACCCCAATAAAATTACTATCTGATATCTCTTCTGAAAGAATGGAGAAAAGAAGGTAGGCATAATATATTTTATATATTCTAAGCGATGAAAGTAAAAAACAGAACAAAACAAAACTGTCATCCAAGAATTTTATATTTAGCAAAACTGTTTCAAAAATTAAAGTGAAATAAAGACAATCTTAGATAAGCAAAATCTGAGAAAATTTGCTGGCAATTTTACCTTAAAAAATGCTAAGGCAGCACTTCAGTCTGAAAGTAAGTAACACCAGACAGTAATTCATATCCACACACATTTGTAAAAAATGTCAGTAAAAGCAGTTATGTAGGTAATTTTATAAATTACAGTGTAATTGCGTGTTTATTCTCCTTTTTAAAAACTCATTTAAAAAGTACATATAAAATAATATGTATGTGATTATATTATTGAGATTATAACATACAGAAATATAATGCATGTGACCAAAACAGAACAAAGAATGTGAGTGTGAACAAGGCTTTATTTGAGTATGAAAATGACACCAGATGGTAGATTGAATCCATAGGAAAAAATAAAGAGAATTTGAAATGATAAATAAGAATATTAATGTACAAACTCCATAAATATATATTTGCTCTTTCCTCTCCTTAAAAGATATAATATTATAAAACATAATAATTCTCCTGGTGTATTATAAATGTTGTAATACATATAAATATAATATATATAGCAACATCACAATAAAATCGGGGAGGACAATGCAAATTCTCCCCCTCCCATTTTATATGTCACAGGATCAAAATTACCATAAACCTGAAGTAGATTTTTGAGGTTAAGATGTATAGTCCTAAAACAATCACTAAGAAAATAATTTTACAATATAATTAAAAATTATTAAAGGAATTAAAATGTTACTAGAAAGATTCATTTAATATAAAGAAGATACTAAAGGAGAAAAAAGTGATATGAAACACATAGATAAAATGTAAAATGGCAGGTGTAAATCTAACTATATTCATAACAAAATTAAATATGAATGAATTAAATAATCAAATCAAAAATCAGATATTATCACATAGGATTTCTATGATGTCACAAGTTACATTTAAGTCTTTTATCCATTTTGAGTTTATTCTAGTGTATGGTATAAATTGATGGTCTAGTTTAATTTTCTTGCATGTACCAGTCCAGTTCTCCCAACACCACTTATTGAATAGGCTATCTTTACTCCATTGTGTGCTCATACTCTCTTTGCCAAATATTAATTGACTGTGGAGACTTGAGTTTATTTGTGGGTTCTCTATTCTGTTCCATTGATCTATGTGTCTATTCTTATTCAAATACCAGACTGTTTTGATTATAGTTATCTTGTAGTATAGTTTGATATTGGGTGTTGTGATCCCTCTTACTTTGTTATTCTTTCTCAAGATGCTAAGACTATTTAGGGTCTTTTTTGGTTCCATATAAATTTTTAAAATATATGTTCTAGATCTGTAAAATATGCCATTGGTATTTTAATGAGGATTGTGCTGAATCTATAGATTGCTTTGGATAGTATGGACATTTTATTGATGTTGATTATTCCAATCAATGAACATAGTACATGCTTACATTTGTTTGTATCTTCCTTAATTTCTTCCTTCAGTGTTCTATAGTTTTCAAAGTAGCGGTCTTTTGCCTCATTGGCTAAATTTATTCCCAGGTACTTTATCTTTGTTGTTGCTATAGTAAGTGAGATTTTTCCCTAGTTTCACTTTTTGATATTTCATTATTGGTTACTGTCATTGATTTCTGAATATTGATTTTGTATCCTGTTATTTTGCCAAATTCACTTATTAAGTCAAGTAGTTTTTTTTGGTGGTGACTATACGGTTTTCTATGTATACTATCACATTGCCTGTAAATAATGACAGTTTTACTTCCTCCTTTCCAATTTGGTTGCCTTTTACTTCTTCTTCTTGTCTGTTCACTGTGGCTAGAACTTCCAGTACTATCTTAAATAAGAGTGGTGGAAATATAGGCAGTAAAATTTCAGATACCCGACATAGTAGTATTTTTGCCAATAAAGCATGTAGGGCAAGGGAAATAAAAGAAAAAAATAAATAAATGGGTCTATATCAAACTAACTATTTACAATAGCCAAGTGCTGGAAACAGCCTAAATGCCCATCAGTAAATGAGTGGATCAAAAAACTGCAGTACATTTACATAATGGAATACTATGCAGCAGAAAGAAGTAAGGAACTCTTACCTTTTGTGAGAGCATGGATGGAACTGGAGAATATAAGGCTAACTGAAATAAGCCAGGCTGTGAAAAACAAATACCATATGGTCTCATCTATAAGAGGAATCTAATGAACAAAATAATCCAAGCAACTAAGTAGAACCACAGGCATAAAAACCTGGGACAGACTGAACACGAGCAGATGGGAGGGAAGGGGAGATAATAGTAGAAAGAAGAAGGGACTAGACAAAGAATATGTATGAATGACCCATGGAAATGGAAAACAGTGTGGGAACTGACTCTGGGAGTGGGAGGTGGGGTGGGCGGAGGAGGGAAAAGGGGGAAAAATTGGGACAACTGTAATAGAACAACAATAATAAAATGATTTAATTAAAAAGGTCAGATATTGTCAAATTAAATTTGAAAAAAGACCCAACTATATCCTGTCTATATGAGATACACTTTAGACTTAATGATACAAATAGGTTATAAATAAAAAGATAAAAATCACGTACCATGCAAGTAGCAACCATAAGAGAGTTAAAATTACTAAACTTATTAAACTCATTAAACTCTGTAAACTTTCTCTTTTACAGAGAAAAGGACTTGAAACAAATGAATTGATAGATGAAAGGCTACAGGGTGATTGAACTCTGAGTATGGTTTTTCTGAGGAAACAAATAGCAGTTACTGAAGGACTTTTTTTCTGGTGTTGGTCAGCTATTCAAGAGAGGAGTCCTCCAGTTCTGTCTGAAGCAGTGAGGGGATAGGTTTGTGGTGGTGGTGTGGTCGAAACTTCCTAGATAACATTCTAAGAGCTTGGGGGTAGGTGCCCCAGAGATGGACTTCATCATTTTGGATGTGAATTCTATACCTCCTTTTTTCAAGATAGAATTTTTCGTCTGCCCTAAATTGTGCTAACATTCTCAAGACTAGAGTTTTTTCGGGTTCAATTTCTCTGTCAACAGCATCCTCTGCTAGGTTGAGACAGATTAATTTCCTAAATAGGGAATGTAGACAGGGATTTAGGAGGACATTTTAAAGTTTTCAACCTTTTAAAATTTTTAATAAATTGTCTTTTTAAAAACTCTCACACATTTCAGCCTTAACCTTTTTTGAGCCCTCCAATAAGAATTTCCTTTTGCCTAGCTGCCATGTCAATTACCCACTGTCTATTTTTCATTTTACAACTATTTACTTCTATATATTATCTCCCTCTTTCATCTTTGCTCTTGGTCTTTTCCAGCTTGTGTTTTTGTTTTCTTTGCTGTAATTTATGGAATTTTGGAGGGAGCAAAGGTAAATGTAATTATTTAATCTACCATGTTTGATCTTACCTGACAACTCCTTAAATATATCTTAAAAATAAAAACAATATAACTTCCAGTTAAACAGATCTTGGTTTAAGTACTGAATCAATCTCACACTAATAATGAACAGTTTCCATATTTTATTTGAGCCACTATTTTCTCAATAGAAAAATAGGCATATAATGCGTATCTCACAGGTCTTCCAGGAGAAAAGATATATGCAGTGTTGTCCTGGTTTGCTTCTTTGTGGCTGCCATCATCATCATCATCATTGTATCCTGGCTCTGAATAAAAGCAATATGACTCAAAATGTCTTTGATCAGTGTTTGAGTTTTATCAGCTACTTAATAATTTAATATTATTCAATTTGAATAAGAGTATTCAAATAACCAGGGACCAATATGTTTTAAGCTATTGTTCTGCTTCTTAGTTAGAAAGAATTTGCTTTGCAGAGAACACGGATCATAATTCTATTAAATCTAAACTAGACATGAGAAAACTGATTTAGTTTTGAATGTTGGAGTGGGCTGAGGTGATTGTTAATAGAATTACGACATAGTTTTAGTGATATAAGGAGAACTTAAATTCTTAAAAATATGAGATTTATGAAATATAATGATGTGAATTTTGAGGAAGAATTCAAGATGTGATGTTTTTGTCCTCATATCTATTTTTTCAGCTAATTGCATTTAAAGTTTTTGCATTATTTCCTTATTTTTGTTTAAGGTTTTTACTACAACATCTTTATGACTTTAATTCTATCTTGATTAATACTACTTGCTTGTATTAATGGGTGTGTTGTCTTTAGTAATGAATAATTCATTTATAAAATAAGCCCATCCTCATTATTCTAAATTAACCACATGAGTATTAAATGGAAAGTTAACTATTTCCTTCACATTCTTATGAACCAGTAGCACCAGAGTAGAATATGATTGGCAGAAATTATAAAAACTAAGAATAATAAAAATTTACTTAAATTTTAATGAATCAGAAGAATGCAGTTGTCACATATAATAAAAGTTTGTATTCAATATTTAATGTGTACATCAATGTATTTTAAAATGTGATTAGTATCAAAAGCAAAACACTTTATTTGTGTAACATTCTTTTGTGAACAAGAACCTTCCAGTCTGCACGTGCTTCATAAATGTTCTCGTGTGAAGAGAATTTTATTCCAAGAAAATAATTTTTGAATGGAATTTTATCCTGTTAATTAAATATTTTTCAGTGTCTGCTTTGCACACATTTCATGCTGTAGGATTTAAAGTTGTATTTTAATACTGAGGAATAAGGTGTCCATACATTTTGTAAATACTTTCAAGGAAGAGAGTGTATAAAATAGTAAAATTTCTGAAGCACAAATATTTATCATGATCCAATAAGATTTTGTGTACTTTGTAAATACGATGATATATTTTATGCTTTCTCTTTTGTGGTAACATATATATTCAATTCTTTCCCCATGAAGTGAATTCTACAATCAGTAAATATCTCTGTGAACAATATTTTGTTATTGCTTCATGGGTATTGGATGCCTGAAGGGAGTCATCATTATTCCCTCAGACAACCTGAACCCATGTTGTTCATATTTTGAAATCATGTTTGATATATAAGCTTTAATTATCTTTCATTTCCCTATATCTATCATCTTTATGTACTTTTCTCCTCCACACACTGAAGAAAGCATACCACTGGCTATTCTAACAGCTTGTGTAGCATCATGGACAGCAAAGTCAAGTTCAGAACAGGGTGCATTAACTGAAGCAACAAAATGAAAAATTTGTCTCAGTTCTTAGTTTTGTGTGGTTAGGAAGGAAAATATATTTTTGATTTTTCTAATTGCTTGAAAATCCAATTTTACATAATTCAAATATATAAAATGAAATATTTAATAAATGTGTGCATAATAATATATATTCACTGTAAGATAATAAACCTGTTATATTAAATAATGTAAGATTTTTGAAGAACAGTGTTATTTAATAAAAACAGCAGGATAAGGAATTGAGATTTAAAAATTCTAGTGCCAGTTCTGTCACTGACCTATTGTGTGAGCTTTCACAAATAATTCATTTGGTTTATTTCTGCCATAAAATAGAGATTGCTACATCAAATCAAATACTCATTTTGTGAGAGAGAATAATGAAAAATTAATAAGAAATGAGTGGCCAGAAATGAAAGGGTCTCTAACATTTTGCTTTTACACATATTTGAGTTATTGGGGTATTTTAGATCAAGTCTTCACTACAAACTTTGAAGGCAACTGTTCCTGAACTCTGTTGGTTTTAGTAGAAAGAACATTAGCCCTAGGATTTGACATACTGAGTTCTAGCCCATGCAATGCTGCTAATTCTGCAGGGTCAAATGACACTTGTAAAGAAAACGTATTTCCTCACTTGAAAAGACAGGGAAATTTTCCGCCTTATTGACATGGTTATTGTGAGGACCACAATGCATTGAAGGCTAGGAAAGTTGTTAGGAAAATGTGAAGTGTATGTAAATCTAAGATGTTATTTCTAAAGGTAATAACTTTTTAAATGGATTTCAGAATCAAAGATATCATAGGGTGATATTCAGAAAACTGCACATAGGGTGATATTCAGAAAACTGCAATGACTTTCACTTCAAGAATGTACATATGTATAAGTTTTAGACTTAAAATCATTTTTCTTCTGGTAGGAGTCCCAACAGTGCTTATTAATGCTTATACCATGATTTTGTATACTTCTAGGTCCAACCACTCAACCACTATCTTCCTTAAAATAGTACTTTGTGTGTGTAAATATATATATATATATATATATTTCCTTTTTCAGTATCCATACAATCCTCATACTTTCAAAAAAATATTTCATTTATTTTTAGAGAGAGGGGAAGGGAAGGAGAAAGAGACAAACATCAATGTTTACCTTTTCCACACTCCCTACTGGGGACCTGGCCCACAATCCAGGCATGTGCCTGACTAAGAATTGAACCTGCAACCACTTGGTTCACAGGCTGACACTCAATCCACTGAGCCACATGAGCCAGGGTGTAATCCTCATTCTTTACCTGCCATGAAATTTCCCAATTTCAAATAAAACCATTTTGTGGTCACTAAAAGTGTTGAGTTACTAAAATTAAACACTTCTTTTCACTTCTTCTTCTAATTACATTGTCTAGAGTACTTGAAACTTGATCTTTCCATGGTCTCTATTTCCTGAAGATTATATTTGCTTGCTTCCTTTAAAATGATTGGAGCTAGTATGCCAATTAATTCTTTTTCCACTTCTTCCTTTCCTTTGCATAACTATTCCCTTGCCCCTGAAATATAATTAATAATCAAAGTCTGTCTTTATCTTAAAAGAAGTTAAGTGCCAATTCTGTCTCTATGTTTAATCTCTAGCTCATTATTATTTCCTATTATATCTCAATATTCTAATCAAATTGTGAATTTACTACCATATCATCAATACACTTTCCTGGTATTTCTAATCTCTATTATCTGTATCATTTTCTGCTTTTGACCTTAGCCGTTGTCCTGTTTTTGCATTCCAAAATACTAAAAATGCCACTGTTGCAAACTTTTCATGATTTGTAACAGTTTTATCAATTAAATTCAAAAGACTAGAAGTTAGCTACTAAATAATAGTATACTGAATTTTAAATATAGTAAGTTATACGTTTTTTAAATTATAAAAAATAAAAATAAGAGCACCGTAGGTTGAAGGTTTTGCTCAGTTTTCATGAGATGAATTCACTCTTAGTGGGAGAGTTGATATCAATTTCTATTTTTTGGGAGGAGGGAAATAATTATATGAAGAGTCAATATTTAATCCTGATCTGCAGTACATTGTGTTAACTATATTTTTCTTTTCTCCTGTTTCTTAATGAGACAGATTTATGTTGTATCATTTAAAAATGTCAAATAAATGCTTAAAGGATATGTCAGAATTTACTAGGAATTTTGCGGGATATAAAAAGTCACACTCAGTTTTTATGTTGAGGAACTTAGGGTCTCGATGTAAACTTATGTGAGAACAGATATGTAAAAAAATATTTATAGTACTAGATAGAGTGAAATAAATGCCTTAAGCGAGGGAGAGATAAAGTGCTCCATGTACTTTATGATATATAGTAAAATATATGTGGCTTGATGTCTATACTCATATGCAAACTGAAGTTTTTATTTATTTTTTTTAGATGTTTGGATTTTTTGTATCAAGAAACAGAATGTGTACTGGCTAGGCTGATGATCTCTAAAGCCAGACTGCATAGGGCAGACCATCAGTTACTCGCATGCTAAAATAAAACAGATATGTATATAAAGCACTCTGAACGATGTAGTGGTAAGTACAGAGAGTTCAATTTCTTCATGATGTTACTTCTGTTTTTACTTGGCTCGGATTATAAATGATCTTATTCTGAGACTCATTTTTCTTCTAAAACTTTAGGATATTCCCATTTAAGTATCTGATAATAAGCAATGCTCAGAAGTTTTGATGATAAAAACAGGCAGATATTAGGCAGATTTTATCTAAAATTACAGCTGAAAAACACCTTATTTGTATATAATTATATGCTATATATGACATAATGCTTTTTGATTCCTGAAAGGTGTAATTCAAACAAAAGGATTGTTAATGTTAAAATCATAAAGAGACTTTCTCATTCCTCCCACCCTCAATTGTCATAAAGTATGTCATCTGGCTTTTATAGAAATGGCTAGAAAGAGTTGAGACTCCTATCAGAATGTGTACATCCCTACTTTTGCTCCAGGCTCTTTCAAGTATTAACAGTTCAAAATGTGAGAATATTATTTTCCACCTCATGCTTTTACAATTTTTTAAATCAAAAATCTATGCATTTATCCTTATTTAATAATAATCTGTATTTAATATATTTCAAATGAAGTAGAGACTTGCAAGAGCTTAATTGAAATACACAAATCTTGATTACATACAGCTATATTTAAAAGTTGAATTTCCTTTTACTGTTTTAATAAATAATCATCAGAACTTCATGTAATGAGATATGACAATTATTCTTTATTTTCTATTTCTGTAGTTCAAGATTAATTTTGTAACATTCTTTATATTAAGATAACATAAAAGAGGAAGATTTTGGTAACAAAGAATATTTACTTCATTTTTCAGTTATTGATCATTTGTATTTGAGAATTAGCTGTTGTATCTGACACTGTTGTAATTATTAACACTTTAAAATTTGAAAGGATTTGAGATTTGTTCAAAAATCTTATATGCATCCATGAAGGAAAATACATATTAAATGTGTAAAAATAGAGAGATAAATTCTACAACATCCTTCTAATCACGTAGAGGAATATTTGTTAAACTTTCGCTAAGAATAATGCTTTTTAAATTATTATAACAAAATATATTTTTCAAAATAAATAATACATTAATTAATAGAGAGTTTTATTTTATGAAACCATGATACAAATTATGATCATATAGTCTTAAGGTGCAATATATAAATAATTATATAATTATATAAAAACTTAGATATGGTATCTATATGAGTAGTTATCTGTTGGTATTTTTAAAAATTTCCTCAGAAATAAGTCAGAACTAGAGTTTAAGAACTTGTTTAAAAGCAAGGTGGCTGAAAATAGTGAGTGAAACTAGAGACTTTTAATATCCATGTGACTGAAAGTAAAGATGACTCCCACAGAGACAGAGTTAATTTAAAGTTGTCTTACCTGCAGAAAGAAGAAGGGTGCAAAGGAAGGAAACCTTGAAAGAAAGAGTAGCAAACCAAATGATTTAGCACAAAGTAATCACAGAAGGGACCAGATAGGTGCTGCCAATGATGATGTACCTATTAAATGGAAAATGAGAAGTGTCCAAATATTTTTGTGATCCACACTAATAAGTATACAGAAAATGATTACAGAGTATTAGAGAGGATCATTAACTATCATAAGGCTGTAAAAGGCAAGACTTGAAACAACTCTAACTCTGAAGTAGTACCAACTGATTCTCACCTTTTCCACCTACCTTTATGCCAAAAAAAATGAAGCAGCTCAATACCCTCACTCATCCCCTTCCTTCTTACTTTCTTACCAAGTGCATTTTTAGCTATTAATTGAATTTAATTATTCTAAAAATCTACACAGTATTAATATATCATGTTATGTATAATGGCTGCCTATTCATTTAATTTGTTATGCTGACTTTGGGGCTAAATATTTCTCTTTCTATCTTTAACCTAGAATTCTAATTACAAGTTTTGGACCAGTTAAATAAATTTATAGATAAGTGACTCAATATTCATGACCCTCATTCTATCCATCTATAAAATGGGTTGCTTACTGAGTTTAATACCAAATAAACTTTAAAAATTGGCATAAGTCAAAATTGCAAAGGAAATAATCAAGAAATGTTAGTATACCAGACATATCAGAATATTTCTAATTTGCAGTGCAGAATTATACAATTTATGTGAAATTGGTTAAAGGATATATTGCATTGTAGGAAGTGCTCAGCTAGGATAACCATGTCAATCTATTCTGCTGCTTGACTTGGTCTGACTCAAAGGGTCCTTGTTGGCGTGCTCGTACTACTAAAATTATTAAGAGGGACAAATGATCTTGTTTATGCAAATTATAGAGAAATAAGATTTTGTTTACTTTACAGAGAATAAACTGAGAGTTATATTTCATGCTTAAACACAGGTGCACGAAATACCCTCTCTCTCAAATGCACAGATGCTAATCACATTTTGAAATATCTCATACCTATTTTTTAAGCTTAAATATTTTATTTACTACAAATTATTTTTATTAAAGGTATTTTTGCTTAGATTTAATTCAGTTATTTATTACTTTTTGTTTATCCAAGGATTACTTATTAATTAATTTACTTGCATTTTCTATATTAATAGAATATTTTGGTAAATAGCCATAAAAATAGATTATTCTTTTGAAGAATTCCAGTGAAATGAAAAGGGAAGCTTTATGGACTCCTAAGTATTTAATAAATATAGGCTTGGGAAAAGTAGGTTTATCATTGTTTGTATGGAAAATAATACAGAAATAAATACATAATAATACAAGAATAAACTCTGTTCATTGTACTCACAACTGTAGAACTATATTGCACAACTCTATATTTCATAAGTGTGATGATAAATTTTTGGGTAGTTTTTCTTCAACTATAGTACCATTTCAAACTAGATTTCATCCAACCTTCAGTGTTATTTCAAACCAGATTTAAAAGAGAATCTTGACTTTCACCTTATACTCTCTTCTTTATATTTATATAATTTTGAAAATAATTTATAAAGATGGAGATCTGATAATGAATTCCTTCTTAAATCCTTTAGAATAATTTTAGAGTTCTCCCATTTTAATACTAATATACACATTTACTTAAAAATTTTTCAATTTTTTCTTTTTTTAAAGATTTTACTTATTTATTTTTAGAGAGAGGGGAAGGGAGGGGGAAATAAAGGGAGAAGAAGATCAATGTGTGACTGCCTCTCATGTGTCCCATACTGGGGACGTGGTATGCAACCCAGGCCTGTGCCCTGACTGGGAATCGAACCAGAGACCCTTTGGTTCACAGGCTGGCACTCAATCCACTGAGCCACACCAACCAGGGCAATTTCTTTTTCTTATATTACAAAATGCATTCAAGAGGGGATAAAACCAAAATATAATGATTGTACAAGAAGCCATGGATTTGTTACAAATGAACAATCATTTAAATATGTTCTACTTGACAGGTGACACAAAATTTGTTTTACAAACTTGGTTGAGATATGCTAATGAAATCACATAGCAAATAGAACAGTAATTTTGTTCACTCCTTTTCACTGTCACTGGTTTTAGTTTTGGGTTGAATCAAGAGGATTGTAGAATGCCTTTTAAAAATCCATGTTTAATTCTCTTAATATTGATTGTCTTTCCTAGTATATAATCCTTTACCATTCAGTAAGCATTTCAAAGTTTTGCCATTTTTTAAAAATCAATAGCATTGCTTTCTAAAACATCTTTATAAAAGTCTCTTAAACACTTCTTAGAAGTTCAAATATATTTAAAGTTATATCAAAGGATACTAGTTTTTTAGGTAGGAGGAAGTAGTGGAGAAAGATTGTGTGCTTTATTCTTAGTTATAAATCTGAAATAATTTGAGTAATTTAGAAGATAATTCAAGAAAATATTTTCTTTCAAACTGTATACTAATTATTTAACAAACAAAATAATTATTCCTGTCTCCCTTATCTTTGTTGTATATTAATAAAATAAATTCCATGTTTTGAAATGAAAGTAAACTGAAAATATCTACCTGTACAATTATAGGAGGAAAAAATGTGTTTCTCTTAAATTTACTAGAGATTGTCAAAGCCTATTCTTAAGGAGGTCAGGTTTATATTTGTAAAGAACTGGATTTGAACATACAGTATATCCTCATTGTTTCATGCGAGTGTTCTTCATAGTGCCTCAAGATTTGTGACAGCTGTTGTTCAGAAAAAGTCATACGATGTTGCCACAAGTAAGTCTAAAATGCTGCTAACTAGAAATAATGTATTGGATCATCTCAGCCTGATTAATTTACACTCTAATAATAAGATCTCAGTAAAGTTTTACCACGGCTGGTATGATTGTAATTTACTTATTTTCAGGAACTACAGCAATGTACTCAGCAATTATATCACAGGTATTAATGGAATATAGTGTTGCCTCAGAACTAATGAGTTAATAGTATGGATTCTCTGAGATGGATAGATCCATAGGGACTAATAATCAGGTATTAATTTACTAGATTCTTTTATTCAATGAAAATTTTGAAAATTTCTATAATTCCTATTGAAATATTTGAATAGGACAAGCCCCTAGATTTGAGGTCAGAGTCTATGGAGACAATCATCTCTAACCAAGAATTATCTTTTGAGTAGGCATAGTAGTAGGGGAAATAGATCCCATATGATGTGCTCATTCAAGGATGCAAAAACATTTGTGCTAAAGGTAACAATTAAGAGCATGAGAAGGCAGCTGACGTGTTAGGTATACAGGATGTGTGCAAAGGCACAGAGGTGAAAGGTGCCCTCTGGTCGAGTGGCAGTGAAGGAGTAGATGAGTCTGAAAAGATAGTTCAAAGAGATTGGAAAATTATTTGAATGGCGAGTTGGTTACACTTTGTTTAGTAAAAATAAAAATTCATAAAAGTTTCAATAGAAAAGTAACATCACAACTACATTCTAAAAGGCTAAATGTGGTGTCAGAGTGGAGAAGGGGAAGTGAATAGAGAACACAGAAGTAAAAGAGGAAGAAGTTAGTTTTAACAGTAGGCTATTGAAATAATGTGAGAGGTTACACAGTTTTCAAATGAGAATGTTATAGAAAGAACAGAAGAGAAATTAACACATGGAGGTGACATGTAACAGAAAAAAGTTTTTAATATTTCAATGTCTTGGATAAATACATCACTTTGAGTTTGTCAGTCAATCATATTTGTCTTACACATATACATTTGTTTAAAAATGATTTTGTTCTTCTAAGAGTGGCTAACCTTCAGGAATAAACTGTGCTCTCTCTAAATGGGCTCAGATGAAGTAGACTTAGAATAACCATATTGAATGACACAAGAATAAAGTACCATCAGTACTGCCTTAGGGTAACTAATAAGCTTCTCAAATTTTCTAGAGATTTCTCTAGAGCTGAGATTACCTGGAACATTACTCCAAAATCTAGTAACACATTTATGTAGTTGGAGTTAACTTTACAAGCATTGAAAAAAAAAAAAAAAAGTTGCCTAAGGATTTTAGCTAAATATTTTGCCCTGCTGTAATTCATTTGGTAAAATTAGAAAAACCTTAGGAAATAATGACTTTGCCTCTGATAATAAGAAATTATAGATATAAAATATGGATTCTCTTTTGACTCTGTTGACATCAGAGTGACCTTTGGCTCACCTTGCACAGAGGCTTCCAGGCACGTTGAAAATAGACTATGGCACAATGAGCTTCTTCGCAAACTTACAGTCAGCAGATCTCAGAAGGGATTCCCTGTGGAGGGTGTTATAATCTCTCACTGGATGTTTTTTTCCCTTTCTCTTTCTTCTTTTCTTTCCTTTGAAGAGCTGGACAGGAAAGGTACCCATGTTGAAAGCTGAGTAAACCTGGAGAGCAAGTGTTGACATTCATAAGATCAGAGTCAATCTTGCAAGAGCTAACCAGCAGGGTAAAGCAGTGTGCTATAGCTTTAATAAATGAGACTAATGGAAATGGTATCAGATCAATTAATCTGAACACTTTTCATTTTCATACACAGCTAGTAGTCACTGATCTCTCTTTATCACACAATTATTTTTTCCAATTGCCTTTGCTCTTTCTCTCATTTAACTTCTCCATCCGCATAAACCAAAGGTAGCATTCTAAAATGTGGTGTGATTATCAACATTCTGTTGATGAAAGATATTCACACAACAGGATGAAATTAAGTTGTTACTGACATTTCTACGTAGAAGGTGAAATTCTCAGCAGCTGAAAGACCAGAGGAGTTTTTTCATTTAGTAAACTCTCTAACACTGCAAGAACTTCCTGGTAACACCAGATACTGCAGCTTCAGAAATACAGACTTAAATGAATAAATGACAGTTTTGAATATGCTGTGGTGCAGAATTCTAGCTCTCAAGGGAGTGTCCAGTGTCCTACAAAATATGTCACATGAAAGGATTAAAAATAAATTAGGACAATGCATTACTTCTATTTTATTTTTATAATAAGAACTTTGGAAATGTAGGCAAAAGGTTGTTTCTTAACACTATTTTTTCAGCCAAGTCTCTATTTAAAAAGCTGGATAAGCACTGCATGTATGAGAAAAATCTTTAAAAGCAACATATTTTAGTTTATAAGCATTTCAATGTCACACAAATCTAGGATTTAGTTACAATCCAAGATTGTATCAGCAGGGAAGTGCCTCATGTGATGTTCTATTTGTTTCTGTCCACTGTGGTAGTCTTAGATATTTTAAATGCTTTCAAATATGTGGAAATATTGCCATTGCTATAAATTAAGGAAGGAAGCCTTTTCCAACCTGGCCATTTATGTATTATAATGATATAATGTGAACAAATTGTAAATCATCCTATGGAAACTTTCATGACATTTTACAATGGATATTGTCATCAATGCCATGGAAAGTCTAGACGTCTTATTACAGGTTTTTAGTGTAATTATTAAGTAAAATAACATTTGTTTTTCCTACATTGACACAGCTAGAATTAGGGAAAATCTATTTCTACAAATTTATGAACTGGCTAATGTCTGTCAAGGATGATAAAATTTTTAAAAATCATCTGTGTTGAGACTTTTTTTCTCAACTTTGTGGTGTGTCAAATATCTGGGCTGATATTTTGATTATATTATTATGATGTTGTCTTCTGTGTGTGAGCCCTTCTATCTAGCTAAACTGAAGCTTCTGTTGGTTTTAGAGGGTGGGTAAGTGCTACTAGGAATTTTATGCAGATATAAAAGATTAAGATAGAATTAGTATTTAATTTCTCAAAACCAAAAAGAGAATTTTTCACAAAAAGATTTGAAGGAAGACTTTTGAATGAATGCTTTGTAAAGTTTTTAACATACCTATGCTCAAACATCAATGACACAGACTTCTACCTTTTTTTCCTAAATGTAGGGAGGGCACAACATACACCTTCATGGGTCATCTTTGTGGTTTGATACCCATGGTGGGAAGATATGATATAATATCAATAAATAGATATCTCAGAGCCTGTCCTTTCTGATCCCAAGAAATTCTGAGAAATAAAGGGAGAGAAAGGCAAATTGGTGATGAAGTGAAGAACCTGAGCCCCAATCTCTCATTTTTAGACTTTGTCTTGGACAGAAAGAGGCATTGTTATGCAAGTTGAAAATATTGCCAAAGCTAAGAAAGAGCTCTTGCCTGGATTTCTGGAACTCCAAAAGGAGACTTCTTCTCAGGTGGCCATGAAAAACTAACCTTTGGAACTCAGCATGATTAGGCTGAAGAACAGATATAGTTTGGTTTGCCTGAGTTGCTTGCACTACCTATGAATGTGAATAGAATGCACTATTCTTGCAAGACCCTACTCACAGTGGGAAATTTTAAAGTGACATGACCCCACTGCAGTGGTTACAGGTTAGAGGTGGGTTGCCTACTTCGGGCTCTGGATGGAAGATGTAGAAAAGATTCAAAAAGATTCATGGTACTAGCAAGAGCTGAGGAGAGGCCTTATGAGTCAGAGCTCAGGGTTATGTCTTGAAGTTGAAGAGCTCAGACTCTAAATTAGAGCAGGGGACTCCAGCAGGGAGAGCAGCAGCTACAAGATGAGAAACCTCCTTAGAGCCCAGGGCATGGGGCTCTAAGGACCCAGGGCACTGGGGCACTGCCTCCCTCTGGGGTCCCAAAGCAATGGGAGCCTCCTAGTAGAGTCCTACCTCACTTTGAAGCACATAAGAGTAAAGGGGTAAGAATGTAAAGATGTAATATGGGTCTAGGAAGTCTGAGTAGTGAAAAAAAAAAAAAAAAGACTCTAAAACAATTCTGTGAGGGATTTGAGCTTTAATGTATACAACCAGAAGTATAAAAATCAGAAGAGACTGACATACTATTATTTGCTACCAAATAATTATTTGGAAGCAAATTTTCTTCTGTGCAGGATAGACTTTGGTACAAGATTAAGCCAGGTTTAGAGACTACAGAAGCTCAATTTTTCTAGGTGCCTCTGAGTGCATTGTGAGGAAATTCAAGAATCGTCCACATTTATATCATGTTCTATACTCATATGGGTCTTAAAACCACAGCAAAATATTACTCATAGTATAAAACAAACATTCACATAATTGGGAATCTCTGCATAAAGATAAGGGCAGTTTATTTGTATATTAAGGTTCTATTGCTTTAAAACAAATTATTACAACTTTAGCAGCTTAAAGCAACCTAAATTTATTAGTTCATAATTCTGTAGATCAGAAGCCTGGGCAAGCTCCAATGGGTTCTTTGCTTAGTATCCCAAAGGTGAAATGAAAGCACCAGGTGGCCTGGAATCTCATCTGGATGGTCTAGATGGTCCACCTCAAGCTCATTCAGAATGAGGGCAGAATCCAGTTCCTTGGGGACTGTAGGTCGAAGTGTTTGTTTTCTCACTGGCTATTATCCAAGAACTCCTCTGTATTCCTGGAAGTTATCTGCATTCTTTCTGCTGTGACCTCTTTTATCCTCATGGCAGCAAGGGCAAATCAAGTCATTCCCATGCATTGAATCTTTCTATATCCTCCACAGCTACCAGTTAAAGAAAACTCTCTGCTTTTAAAGGGTTCATGTGATTGGATTTGGTCCACTTACTGGAATAATCTCCATTTGAGTTAACTAAAAGTCAATTGATTAGTGACCTTAATTAAATCTGCAAAATCACTTTTGTCATGTAATCTAACATAATCACAGGCATTATATCTCATTTAATTCCCATTCCCACTCCTGGGGATTAGAGTAGGAATCATGGTGTATGAGGTGGGGAGAGGAGGATCATTTAAGGATTAGTTCTACCACTATCATTTTTTTTCCTACTTTTTCATAAAACAACAGACCCTAATAAAAAAAGGTACTATTGGTTAGGGAAATGAATAACGCTATTGGTGACAATCAGGATTCAATTACTAATTACTAATAGTCAATATTATTAAAGATCTGCAGACATCATGTATTGCCTATCATGAAAAAGTATTATGAACTCACTATGTGCTGAGGACATGCCTAGGCAAACTGGACACAATGCCTTTTTATAGAAAGCTCACAGGCTACAAGGGCAGACAGAACTATAGATAGATGATTACAGCACATTAAAAAAAAGATCATATACAGGCATATGACAAATGCTAGGGAAAGACAGCATCATGTGAAATTATTAAAGAATTCATTAAGAAACTCATCTGGAAAATATAAAGGGGAATGAAATAATAATCACATATAATACCACCATCTAAAAATAACCTTTATTTACATGTTGACATATTTTCCTCTGTCTTATTTCATACACATACTTTCTTTACAAAATTAAGATTGGGACATCACACTTTAGAATGCCTCTTTTATATGGAATACATTAACATTTTTGTATATGGAGAACTTTGTAAATTTTAATTTAGTAACATTTAATCATATGGAAGGACCAAATTTTCATTACACTTGTTGGATATTTTAGTTGTTTCTGATATTTTATAATTATAAAAAGCTTGAAGTCTACTGTTTTTTTTTTTTTCCACATCATGGTCATATTGTAAAGGAAAATCCACTTTACATTGTTGAAAATAATTACAAAGAATCACAGACTCTTGGTAAAAATCAGTACAATTAATTATATATATATATATATAAAGGACTATATAATTTAGTATAGTCAAATACCTTTTTTAACTGAAACAATTATATCTGACGATAGTAGAATAACTTTCCCCTAAGTCATTTGTTTTTCTCACTTGTCTAGACTGTGTTAATCAGGATTCTCCAAAAGAACAGCCGGTAGGATGTGTACACATACATGTCATATAGCTTCATGTGTGTGTGAGAGAGAGAGAGAGAAAGAGAAAGAGATTTTATGGAATTGGATCAAGTGATTGTGGTGGAGGCTGGCAGGTCAAAATCTGCAAGGAAGGTCTGCAGGCTGAAAACTCAAGGATGAGTTGCAGTTCTAGTCTGAAGGCCTCCTGTTGGCGGAACAATTCCCTCTCTGGGATGAGGGAGGGAGTCACGAGTGGGAGGTAGAGGTCAGTCTTTTTCTTAAGACCTTCAACTGATTGGATGAGGCTTACCCCACATTGTGGAGGGGATTCTTACTCGAAGTCTACTGATTTAAGTGTCAATCCTATCCAAAAATTTCTTTACAGAAATATCTAGAATGAAATATGTGGTTGCTGTGGCCTAGCCAAGTTGATACATGAAACTACACTTCACAGAGACTAATTATGAGCAGCCACTGGCAATGAACATGGCTGCCTGAGGTTTGTATGTGGGTTTTCTGTGTTCCAGAGTTGAGTAGACTTTAGACTTTTTTTCTAAGAGACATAATGACAAGAGATGAGAAAAAGTCTGAATGCTAGAAGGCACAATTTAGTATCAGTATAGAGTTAGTAATAATAAATAGGACCTACAAGTGTCCTTAATGGACAAAAATATTTTCTGCTTTTAACTGTTCTACAGGAAAATTAAGTATTATTTACTACTTTGTTAAAAAATCTATCCTGTAGGGACTATTTGTAGTAAATGTCATTTTAATAAATTATGAACTGAATTAGACAAAATTGAAATTAAAAACAGTGTTTTAATTTTAGAGGCATGCAATTAGCTAAAGAGGAGTAACTGAAAAAATTGACTAGCCTAGAATGTTTTTTTCTGAGTGCAAACCATGGCAGAACTTTTTAAATGAATAACTAAAAAATATTATAATAATATATTTCTATGTGTGAATTGCTTCAGAAACTCTCAAAAATAGGTCTTTGACTTATTGCTTTTGTAAAGCAAACTCTTAGCTATTTCTATACCACACATTTACAGAATCTGCAAAGGTTGGGATAGATAAACTAAAGTAAAATTCATTTTAAATTCCTTCTGAATTATTGAAAATTTGAAGGGCTGTGCATTAATAAAATTAATCATGTTTATGTTAATCTTTGGAATGCATATTTTTCCTCACAGCAGAATTGTGTGGCTTGCTTTTCATCAAATAGTTTTATTTCGGATATGAGATATTTATATTAGATAGCAAAAATAGTCTTTGCAGTTGAAAAAGTACATTCGAAAATAGCAGCATGTAATGTGATTTTTGGAAATTTGTTTAGAATTTTATTCTTAGGTATAGGAATATATTTTAACTTGAGAATGAAAGTGCATGCTATTGTGAACTAGCCATTTTAAATTGACCTCACTTAATGTCGAGCAGTATTAATTGAAATAGATCTTTGATAAATTTACCCCAAGTGAAATGAATTGTTTATGGGAGATGATAAACCCATCATGAAATGAATTTCATGAAATAAACTTCAAAATCAGTAATGGAATTTTTGGTTCTCTGACTAAACCAAGAACTCCCACCTCGACTAGAGCTCTTTAGTTCTTCATCCTACATTGCACGGACTGTATCTGAGGAAGGTGATACGAGGTCAGCATATTAATATAAATACTAACAGCCATGTAACAAGTTGTATACTTCACTCTAAATAATGCTTAAAAGTTGTTTGATTATTTAAAAATAAGGGTTAAAACCTACCTTCTCTTAATTTAGAATTTTAGTTACTCTGTTTTATGATTTCAAAAACTGCACATGAATGATACATCATACATTAATTCTAAAGATTATTAATTCTTTTTAACTGCTTTTAGGTTTATGTTTCACAACAATGTTAATATTTTTTGAAGTGGAAATGAGGAAATTAGCATCTGTTTTATTCTTTTTTTCCAAATTATAAATGTTTTTCTGACCTTTAGATACTAATGAAGGCAAATAAAATGAGCATAAAATATTTGCCTTAATTGTTTTGTGTTTTGTTGCTTCATTACGAATCTTCTCTTCTTAACAGTTTAATTATTCCCAGTGTTATTGTAAGAGGGAAAATATCAAGTGGGCCACTGAGGGGACGTTGGGAGTTTCAGAACAATTTCTAAAAGCCAGAGGATCACACAGGCAGCACTATTTAGTAATGTAGATAACTGATCTGGATTACTCATAATGCAGCAGAGTTACTATTTTTGTATCAGTGTATTGGGGAAAGAGGCAACTGCTTTTCAAAACATTCTTATAATAGATAAGTTACTTCTGAGACTGGCAGTTTCTCACAAGAAATTGTGATTTGGCAAAATATATGATACTTTTTAAGTTATTTTACTGTAAATGATAAATATTCTTTTCGAGGATCAGGGAGTTCATAAACATGACTTTTTTTATCTGTGAAGTTTTATACCTATTTGCAACTAATATCTTAGAAACTATCTTTATCTAGTGAACCCTGGACTTCAAGCAATACAGAGATATTTACTTAAGTTATTTTGTCATGGATTTAAAATGTACTTCTCCTTTACAAAGTCTGGAACTACATCAACTGTTTTAAAAATGAATGTTTTACACATGTAGTACATTTCTGATGGGCTATGGAATGATAGAGAGGGACCACCCACACACCAGCTATAACTTCTTGAATTATGTAGCCAAGAATATAAAAATGAGCAGAGATGAGATGACTACACAGAGCAGACAAGGATGAAAGATGTTGGTATGACACTCCCCTTGCCCTTTAGCACCTGCTGTACACATATGGATGCGTTCAGGGTGGAGGGGGTCTACCAGATTGAGAAGGAAGTCAAAAGGAGCTTTGTATCTTCCCTTTTAGTCTCAGATTTTAAACTAGCATTCATGAAGAAAGTATGACCATCGTCATACCTCTGTTTAATAACAACAACAAAAACAGTAAGAAATATTGAATAAATATAGGAACAATTATAAATACTAACCTTACCAATGACAATGTTAACTTTACATTTACTATATTGCAGGCACTGTTCTTCAGGGTTTACATATATTACCTTGTTTAATTATGAAAATAATCTTAATTGATAAATATTGTTATTAGTCTCATTTATTGCCTGGGAAAAGAAGGCACTGTGATTTGAAGTAATTTGTGCACAGTAACTCGGTTTGAGTGGCTGGTTGGAAATTTCGGCCTTTTAAAATTCATGAGTTAAAATCAACATTCTTCAAAATCAACATAGATTTTGTAGCTGAGAGAGACACATCTCGTTCTATGTTCTCACCCAGCTGCAGCACCCTTTTCCCTCTTCCCACTTTCTTTTCAACCAGAGCCCTTTCCCTCACCTGAATCTCCAACATATTTTCCCTCAGTATTTGCTTTTGCATATAATATGTGACATATACAAAGCAATATTGGTAATGCTAACAGTGATGGTCTATTTTGGGTCAGCTTGACTAGGCCATGGTACTTAGGCTATTTCATTCTAAATATTTCAGTGAAGGCATTTTGTTGGATGGAACAAACATTTCAATCAGTAGTCTTTGATTATGGTACTATTTTGTTTTGCTAATTTTTTAACTTCATAAAGATTTATAATACTTGTATATAGTTTTATTTTTCTAAAATGTATTTTTAAAGCCTAAATTAGGTTTGAATTATTCATCTATGCTGTTGAATGTAGCTGTAGTATGTTTATTTTCAGTGTTCTATAATCTGCCACATGAACATGCTATAATTTTTAATCTACTCTTTTGTTTACAGACATTTACATTGTACCCTTATTTTGTATATTTTTGTAATCTTTATTGTACATGAGTTTCTTGGAAGGTACATTGGAATCAAATTGTTGGGTAGTAGGGTATGTGAATGCATGTTTGTTCCAGAAAATGCCACACTGCATTTCATGAGCAATGTACAGGTGTTTCCACTCATCCACATACTTTCCGAATATAGATTTCTTAAATTTTGCAAAGCAAATTGATATAAAACTGAATCTATTTGTCTTGTTCTTATGATATGTAAGAGTTCTTTATTCTGGATAGTAAAATCTTTGTCAGTGATGTGTATTACAAGTATCATCTACTTTGTAGCTTATTTTTCATATTCTTTGATGTATTTTTAAAAAACTGAATTTCATATAAGTAGTCAAGTTTATAGCTTTTTGTGGAGGGGGAGAAGTCATATTTAAAAATGATTCCTTCATCCCAATCAGAAGATATGATTTTCTCTTTTAGATGTCTTCTATTGGCTATATTTCATTTATTTTCTATCATTTTCTTTTGGAATGTCGCCATGTAAGGATGTACATTGCTACTGATTTTATCATCCTGCAAGTCTACTCTATCCTCAGCTCTCCAAAAATACTGAATAATATTTTAAGTATTTAAAAATAGCTATAACCAATTAAGTTAATTTTAGTTCCTACTTTGTGCTAGGTACTATGACAAAGAAGTTGAATAATTCGTAATCCTAATTCCAAGCCCATCAAACTCATATTCTGGTGAGAAACAAATACATATACCAGACAGTTTAAAATCTGGTAGCATATGTACTACAACACAAGACATAAAATGTAGCATGGGAACACAGTCAAATATCTTTTTAAAATATATAATCTTTATTATATTTTTCCATCATCATTTAGTCACCTTATACTACCTTTCCCCCAGCAATCACCACACTGTTGTCCATGTCCATGATTCCTTCTTCCTTTTTGCTCAAACCCTCTGACCCCTAACCTCACTCCCACTAGCTGTCATCTGTTCTCCATCTATGAGTCTGTCTGTATTTAGCTTGTTAGTTCAGTTTTGTTGGTTAGATTCCACATATGAGTGAAATCATATATTTGTCTTTCTCTGACTGTCTTATTTCACTTAGCATAATGTTCTCCAGGTTCATCCATACTATTGCAAGGGGTAAAATTTTCTTCTTTTTTTACAGCCAAGTAGAATTCCATTGTGTAAATCTCCCATAGTCATTTTATCCACTCATCTACTGATGGATACTTGGGCTGCTTCCATATTTTGGTGATTGTAAATCAATCTGCAACAAACATAGGGGTGCTCAAGTTCTTTTGAATATTTAAAGCAAGGAATGGAAACAAAAACAAATATGCAATTATTGAGGAGATATTTTGAAATGTGTCAAATGTGGTCATTAAAATGGAAACCAAAATTGCTGCTTGTGCACTTTGATGAATTTTGATGGCCAGGGGAAATGAGAAGTGTTTCACAGTTAACTCATAAGTTTTGCTATGGGATATGAACTGTATTATTAGAGCTAAATATTTTATATTTTAATTTCCACTATGATTTCTTCTTTGACTTAAGAATTATTTTTTCATGTATTTCTTATTTGTACATGTGTAAGGATTTTAAAAAATTACATTTTATTGTTATTAATATCTAACAGTGTTAGGGTTCTCCACATAAACAGAACCAGAAGGACATATTTAAAGCTCATGTGATTTGGGAGGCTAACAAGTTCCAAGATCTGCAGGGTGAGTCCGCAAGCCAGAGACTCAAGACAGCACATATCTCATTTGGGTTGGAAGGCAGGAAAAGTCCATGTCCCAGCTTGAAAGCAATCAGGAAGGCAGACTCCAACATTACTAAGGGGAAAGTCAATCCTTTTGTTCTGCTGGATGAACCCACCCACATTCAAGGTGGGCAATGTGCTTTACAGAGTCTACCCATTCAAATGTTAATCTTTTCCAAAAATATCCTCTCAGACATATCCAGAATCATGTTTGACCAGTTAGTTGGGTATCTTATGGCCCAATCATGGTGGCATATAAAATTAATCATCAAACTACCCTTATTTCATAATAGTTATACAATAGAATGTGATCTTTATGACAAGGTTTTGAAATTTGTTGAGAATATATTTTTGGCCAATTTACAATATTTCATGTGGGCCTGAAAATAACATGTATTCTCTAAATGTTGGATTACAAAGTTTAAATATGTGTGTATGTGTGTTTATGTATATGAACATGTGAGTTTGAAGCAACATAGTCATTTTAGCAAATAAACATCTTTGATTCATTTTTATATAGAATTTATTATGGTTAAGAACTTCAGCATCCAAACCAACAAAAATGATATTAGATTCATGGACTTCATTGTGTACTGTACTTTAATAATCAAATTTTGTATTTGGAAGCAATTAAATATATATCTTCTATTCATTTATTCAACATTTCATATATGATATTACCTGCATGGACATTATTCTTTTTTTCAGTCAAGTGTTGTTTTCTGGTTTCTTAAAACATACACTTTGGAAACATACAAGAGGGAAAGAGACACATTTATTCTCTGCTATCTGCAATTATAGCTATTCTCGGAGGCAAAGGATACAGAATGGCCAATGTGATAGAATGGCAAGGGGAAAGAGGAAAGAAAGTAAAAAATAAATCCTAAAATAGCTTTTAAAAATTACTTAATTGGATAGGAATTTTCACACAACTGAAGTAAATTGGCCGTTCCTATGCTCAGTATATTTCTTCTTATTGTAAATATGCCTTCACAAACACACATCCCTTCCACATTTTCTCTGGAAGTCAAAATGAGTCAGAGTTTGCCTATATTCATTTGGTTCATGTAGGGCTGAGACTGTAACATAAGTTACTCGGGAAGTGCCTGAGAGCAGTCTGATACAGGACCCCGTTGTCACCAATAACAAGAATCATACTAATTTTAAAACTCAAACATGAGTTTGAGTTAAGCAACTCAAACTCATGCTGCTCTGGCCAATATTGAGACTAAGGCTTCTCTGCTCTTCTCTTGCTGGGCCGTAACTGGCAGCTTCAGTTTCAAAATAAAAATCATCATTGAAATATTTTAACCCTAGGCTATAGTGAACAATTCCATGATTTAATAGTTCTTTTCATGAGAGCATTGCTGATTTCTGTTTCTGATACAGCTTAATCACACTTTGATTGGATCTTTCCTTTTGGAGTCTCTGGTAGATATACAAGCTTGTTAGTTTTAAAAAAAAAGAAAGAGAACAAAACTTCCTATATACATGTATATTTCAATTCTGACAAATAGCTACTGGAAAATCATTTATTTTTCAGTAATATTTTTACATTCTATCTGCCTAATTTTAGTCATGTAGAATGTTATAATTGGCCAAATTTAGAACTCAGAATGCATATTAGAATAATTTTGCATACTTCACTCATATTTCCTCAAATTCCTCTTTATCATGTTTGTGTTTATGGAAGGCACTTTTTATTTTGCTTGTGCTTTCAATCATTTGAGGCATTTAAGAAGACTGCCTTTGCATTTTTAGGCCTCTGCCTATTTCAATGATGCTCTTTAACTAATGATTGATGGGGGCTGGAGTAGCCAGTTCCAAGCCCCTTGGCCTTAACTCAGGTCAACTCAAAGGCGCAATTTATACTCCAGAATATTTCTGAGGGGTCAGGCTGAAGCTTCCATTCTGGGACATGGGTTTGAATGGTCTGCTTCCTTTACTGCTTCCATGGTTTCCCCAAAATATTTTTCTTATAAATTACTCACACATAAATTCTCAAATCAAAGTCTGTTTTGGAGTACTTAGCATCAAGACATTTAACCTTAAAATCACAGGTAAAGAATGTCTCTTGCTTCAATTTTAATTTGATGGTAAATATAACAGTTTCAAAATTTATTTATTTTTTTAATGCTCATTCACATACATGTTCATTGATTTCAGAGAGAGGGGACAGGAGTGATAGAGATGGAGAGAAACATGGATGTGAGAGAGAAACACTGAGCTGCTGCATCCTTCACACACACTGACCAGGGACAAACCACAACCTAGGCATGTGCCCTGACTGGGTATCAAACCTATGGCCTTTCAGTCTATGGGATGGTATCCCAACCAACTGAGCCAGAGCAGCTAAAGCTGAAATTTCATTTTTGCAATTCAAGTAGTAACACACTTTTATGTTTTGTATTTCATTCACAATTTATTAAGTAACATTCCTAATATTCAGATGATTCAAAAGCCATAGCATTTCCAAGTCTCACTTTACCTATACCATTATAATACACAGGACTTGAGTACCAAAAATCACCAAAAATGCACTAGTGTATACTGCAGAATGTGCAGTCACTTGTTCTCGTTGAGTGCTATGTAAAAATGTGAAGTTCTTTCAGACTTCATTGCCATTTTCAGAATTCTCAAACTGTTGCAATACAATACCAGTCCTATTAGCATTAATATAGCTAGATGAGTCTCTGAGAAAAATTACAAAAAATAAATATATATATTTTTTACTTTAGAGAATTTTTTACATAGTATATAGCTGGGGAGATGGTTCTCCAAAAAAATAAAAAAGAGAGAGAGAAATTAGTCATTTGATATTGATTAAGCTCAAATATTTGTAGCCAAATCAAAAGGTTTTTTTTTGTTTCTTTTTTTTTACAATTGATCAAACTATGAAAAGATAACAAAGAGATTACACACCTGAAAATTATCCACCTTCTGTCACAGAGAACAAGGGATAGAGGAAAACAGACAGTAGGAAACAAAGAACAAGGGACAGGTAAATGAGTTGAAGGATGTTAAAGGTGCTTGGCCAGATGGGAGAGATATTTATTTTAACCTATGACAGTGGTCATAATACTATGATATGTACAAAAAACTTACTATGTAATTGAAAGTACGCCTTTAGAGATTAACTAAGTTTTATTTATTGTAACTCCTAAATTCCATTTTCCCTCCAAACATCTGCACAATATTTATGGAGATTTTTCTATTCAAGCCACAAAGAAAGTCCCAATAAATTATAAACATTCAAATTGCATAGGTCATGTTTTATATTATATAGTTATATTATGAGTTAATTTTGGAAAAAAGACAAATAAAGATCTACTGGGTTAAAAAGGAATTACAAATTGTATTTAATTGCAGGCTAAACTTTTCTTCATTGTAAAGCATTCAAAACTTGGTATGTGCATAATTTATGAAGAAACATAATGTGACCCCATGTCAAAAGCATATGAAAAAATGTGAATTTTTTGTTTTAGTTAAAATTATATTATATATTCACTTATTTATTATACATGTATATGATCTTATTTATAAGTAATTTAGCAAATAGTATAATAAGAAGAATTCTAAGATTGTCCCCAATAATGCTCATCCCTGTATAATATCTTGACCATGAATGTGTGTGAAATCTATGGATTTAATGAGATATCACTTTCACGATTGTGTCATATTGTACAGAAAAAAGAAAATAGTGCAGATTAAGCCTTACCTAATCAAGTAAGGTTCCCCCCCTCCCTGTTTGTTTGTGTTTAAATCAGAGGATTTTCTCTGGCAGTTGGCAGAGAAGGAATTCAGAAGGTAAATTCTTCCTGGCCTTGAGAACACAAATTGCCAGGTTTTGAACGGTCTTTGAGGATCATGTATCAAGGAGCCATGTATGGCCTCTAGGACTGCAGAGCAACCCACAGGATAGCCAACAAGAAAGCAAAGACTTCTGTTCTCTAGCTGCAAGTAGACAATTCTGCCAAAACCCCAGTGAACTTGGAAGCAGAACCTTTCTGAGACAAGCTTCTAGATGACACTGAAACATGGTTGACAATTGGATTTTAGTTTTGAGACCCTGAGCAAAGGAGCCAGCTAACTCATAGTCCTGACCAAAGGAGCCAGCTAACTCATAGTCCTGACTTATAGAAACCATGAGATAGGAATTTAGTGTTTTATGTTGTTACATATATAGTAATTTATTACACAGAGATAGAAAAACTAATGCAGTTGGATAAATGGTATATTCTTTACATTCTTTGCCAAATTCTACTTTTGCTTCTTTTGAATTCATCACATAATGGTAAGCCTGAGTCAGGACAAAAAAGAAGTTTTTTTCTGGGATACACACAAAATGTAATATTGATTATTCATCAAAATGGTATTTTGGAAGCATATTTTTGACATCAAATATGTTCCCACTACATTGTTAATTAAAAAAGGTTCTGAACATACTTAATGGTTGATTTATTTTTATTCTACATTTGTGTTTATATGATCATGGGCATGTATGCATATGAATACTACATGCACAGATAACACTTAGCAAGTTAAATATCCAAAGGTTAGTGACAATTGCACAAATAATAGTTACTATAGAAAATTCAAAAATATAAATCACCTAGATTCCATCAAACATCAAAAATACCAAACACTGTCCTTCCAGAATTTTATGAAATATAATGTGAGGTCACCTTTTCTTCTTTCCCAAACATTTCACTGTTTTTATTTTCATTGAACTACTAAATATTTGTAATATCTGTGTATTAGAATTCTCTAGAGAAACAGGATATATATGGGGATCTATTCTAGGAATCAGATCACACAGTTATGAAGGCCAGGATTCCCACAATTTTCTGTCTGGCCGCTGGAGAACCAGGAAAGCTAACTGTGTAATTTTGTCTGAGTCCAAAGGTCTGAGAACCATGAGGTAGCAGCTGTGGGTTCTGCATTCAGAAGGATCTATATTCAAGACCTGCAGTGTTCTAGGACAAGGAAATATAGACATCCCAGCTTAAGAAGAGAGAAAGAAAAGTTGCCCTTTCTTCATCTTTTTTGTTGTATTTGACTGTCAATGAATTGAATGATGTCCACCCATGTTTGTAAGAGCTGATCTTTTTAGTCTACTAGAATCAAATGCTAATCTTTTCTGGAAACAACCTTATAGACATACCCAGAAATAATATTTTACCAGCTATCTGGGCATCCCTTAGCTCACTCATGTTGACACACAAAATTAATCAGCACTTTCTGTCTAATATATCAGGTTAGTATGAGTAGGGCTTACCCGTAACCACATATTGAACAGAAGGGCCACAACATGAGTCCCATTGCAGATCTGTCACATACAAATCAATAACAAAAATGTATTAATGCCTCTATAGTGCTCTAGTAAGTATTGCAAACCAGAGTGAGGTGATGTGTCCTTGTCTAGTTGACATTAGAATACTGTTTATGCACAGTACACATTTCTTTGTACTGTATTTACATAGCTTAATGGGGTTTTGAAAGGTCAGAATCAGAGCTGTAGACATTTGGAACTGTGAATTACATACAGAGGCATCGTTGAATTCTTAATCATATTATTAAAGGGTTTATACAAGGTTAGTTTTTACCAAAAAAATAAGGTTGTTCTTGGTATATATTACTTTAAAACTTATATTGTCACTTATTTTTTCATACCTCTATATCAGATGAGACGTTATGTGCCAGGATCATATCAAATAGAAATATGGTCCTCCTGCACCATTCTGTATTTTCTGGTTGTATACGTGACTTCTTTCTTTTTCTCATTGGTGAATACCAAGAATCAGCATTGGAACAAGATGAATGTGTTTTCTGAAGGTATTGTAGAAAGACTTCAGAAATGGAATATTAACTGAATAAAGATACTAATTAGTTTAAATTGTTTTTTCATTCCATTTTCAGTTTCTCATATGTATTTTAAAGTAACCCCAGAAAGAGCCCATAGAAATAACTGAAGTACCAAGTGACTTAAAGAAAAATGATGATAGCAACGGGAGTTATGCAGAGAGTTGGTAACAACGAAGCCAGCAAAACTTCTCAATTTGCGGTGACTTTATTCTCTTTAATGTTGGTTTCTGTTACAGCACATGTGAGAATAGAGTTTCCTACTTTTAGGTGAAACCACATTATTCCCTGCTAGGAGAAGTTTGCTCTTCATCTAGGAATCTAATGAATTGGAAGAGAATACATAAATAAGTCAGAAAGTGGGTCCTTACCAAGTAAGCTATTCCTTTGCAGCTTTAATGGAAAGTGAATGAGAGGCAAATTAGTTTTCAAAACAGTTTTAATAAGTTTTGCCTGACTACTTTTGGGAGAATAAAACATAAGATATTTGGGTAACCTTAGGCGGACCATTAGACTGAAAATATTGTTTTAGTTCAAGATGAAATATTTATGAGCAAGAATTATTTGATGATACTGATAATACAGTGAGCCATACAATGCTAAAATAGATAGCTGATACGTAGGATGAAAGAATAAAATTCAAAGGCTTTTGATAGATAAAATTGAATGGGATAAAATTTAACATATATACTATATACAAGGTCTGTCCAGAAAAGGTTGTTAATATAATGAGAATGGTTTGTGGGACATTGATATAACCTGGCAGCCAAAGAGAGTGGACTGGAATGCGTGTATATGAACACTGATGACTTCACTACACTAGTCAGTGGGGGCGGTAGTCGCTGCTGAGTGAGTGTGTGTACTGTGTGGCCATCACATTCAAAATGACTGAGTAGAGCAATGAATCTGCATCAAATTTTGTGTTAAGCTCCATGGAAACTAATCAGATGATTCAGAAGACTGCAACTATGGGCAACTGGTGATTTGTAGCTTCATCACAACACACTTGCACACACATCATGTGTCATGCAGAGTTTTTTGGTGAAGTGTCAAATTACCCAGGTGACTCAGCCCCCCTAACAGCCCAGGTTGGTACCTTGAGACTTCTGGCTTTTCCTTAAACTAAAATCACCTTTGAAAGGGAAGAAATTTTGGACCATTGATGAGATTCAGGAAAATATGATAGAACAGCAGATGGCAAGTGGGAAAACTGTGAGTGCCTATTTTGAAGGGAACTAAGGCATCACTGTCCTACGTACAATGTTTCTTGTATCTTGTATCTTCTTCAGTAAATGTCTCTGCTTTGCATATTACACGGCTGGATACCTCTGGACCAACATCATATAGTGCTGTACATAGGTCTAACATTATAATTATAAAGTAAAGATTTAAGGAGATCTGATTGACAAAAGTTTGTTTGAATGAGTTGAATTTTTCCATTGTTCTTTGACTCTGTTACAGCAACAATATTACTAATATTAGCAACCTAAGCACATGCAGCTTAAACTATATTAGTACTAGTATGGTCTTTACATGAAGTGGGAAAATCAGTTCTCAAGGATCTGTACCACAGATAAACTGCATCTGATCTATTTCATTTAATTGTGAAAGTTGCATTTTATGTAGGAAAATACAAAGGATAGTGAAAACACTCCAATTCTTTTTTATTGCAGTATAACTGGCATACACCATTATATTAGTTTCAGGCATATGAGATAATGTTTAATATTTGTATTTATTCTGAAATGAATACCACAGTAAATTTGGTTAATAACTTTCACCACACATAGTTATATTTTTTTCTTGTGATACACTCCAATTATTGGTACATGAAATATAGTTGAATAAAATGCACTTAGTTGAGAAGGAAAGATTTAAAGATTATATATGAGCTGTATTACTACAACAAAATATTCAATAGTTAGCTTTAAGAGCTGTAGAACTAGGATTTGGGTTTGATCCAGTGACATTGGGGAAGTTGTTTAACCTTTGGTAAATTACTACAATATCCTTCCTTCATTTTCCCACATCTACAAAATAGCATTAATAACTGAATCTACTTTGTAGGATTATCATTAGTATTAAAAGATATATCCAAAAGCACATAGGATTTTTCCTGGAATAAAATATTCAATAAGTTTCAGTTGTTATTATTGTTAACAAAATTGTTATTAAATATTTGGACAGAAATTCATATGGAAATAAATCAACAACTCTACTAGTTTCATAGGGAAGAACTTAATGGCTATAAAGTGATTAAGATGAATTCTATGTAAGATCTTTAAAACAAAGAATCATGGTCTTCCTAAAGAAATAATGGATTCTTGTTCCCGGATGATTTTTAAAAGCAGAAATTAGGGATTATATATGAGGAAATCCTAGGGTGAATGGGAGAGTCAAGAAGATAATTTATGTAGTTAATTTCAACATTGAAGATTCTGTATTTCCCAATTTTCCAGAAAAACATTTTTGGCTTGGGGCAATATATATTTATAATTTAAGTTATATTCTATGTGTCAGTTATACATCAGTAAAGCTGGGGAAAATAAATACAACAAAAGCTATATTTCCATAATTTATAGAAACTAAAATAATACACATTGTGCCAAAAATATACTCTTCTTTTTCATTAAAAAGCCATTAAGTTGATATTTTATGTTAAGTGATGTTGTTATGAAGTCATTCATAGCTTAGGTCACAGTAAAGCATAGATGACGCTGATAAAGCAATGCTTCAGATTGTTGCGATGAGGCTGAATGGAGAGTTTTGTTCACAAAGAGAGTGGAAAGTTTTTTTAAAAATTATTTTATTGTTGTTCAATTACAGTTGTCTGCATTTAGCCCCCACCACTCCCCACACCCCAGCCAAACCCATTTTCCTCCTTTGCTTCCACCTCCCACCTTGGTTTTGTCCATGTGTCCTTTATAGTAGTTAGTAGTTACTGAAAGCCCTTCTCCCCATGGTCCCCTCACCCCTCCCATCTGGCTATTGTTAGATTGCGCTTCATTTCAATGTCTCTAGTTATATTTTGCTTGCTTTTTTCTTGTGTTGATTATGTTCCAGTTGAAGATGAGATCACATGTTATTTGTCCCTCACCGCTTGGCTTATTTCACTTAGCATGATGCTCTCCATTTCCATCCATGCTGTTGCAAAGGATAGCAGTTCCATCTTTCTTTCTGCTGTGTGGTATTCCATTGTGTACATGTACCATAGTTTTTTGATCCACTCATTTACTGGTGGGCACTTAGGTTGCTTCCAGCACTTGGCTATTGTAAATTGTGCTGCTATGAATATTGGGGTACATAGGTTCTTTTGGACTGGTGTTTCAGGGTTCTTAGGATATAATCCCAGCAGTGGAATTGCTGGCTCGAAAGGCAGTTTCATTTTTAGTTTTCGGATGAAATTCACATTATTTTCCACAGTGGCTGCACCAGTTTGCATTCCCACCAACACTGTACTAAGGTTCCCTTGTCTCCACATCCTCTCCAACACTTGTTTGTTGATTTGTTTATGATGGTCATTCTGACCAGTGTAAAGTGGTATCTCATTGTGGTTTTAATTTGCATCAGAGAGAGGAAATTTTGATTCTACATTCTTGAGTGGTTTGAAGAGCCACATGTCTGAATATAGAAATCAGCATACATAAAAAGACTACTAAATGCTTACTTTTCCAAGTTCTTTGAAAAAATAACAATCATATACACCATTATGTTTCACAGATTGACTTTTCTGTGTATTTTCAGATAGTTCCATTGAATAGCAAAACCATTTTCCTTAACTCATTTAAACTCATTAATTTCCCCAATGGGATTATCAAGTAAAAATACAATAATTTGCATATATAGTAAATAACATATATTATAGCTTTAATTAGAAGGACAAGTTTCATTTTCAATAATGAAGACTTAAGTCTGTAACAATAGTAGAAGAACAAAGCAATGATCACATGCTGTGTATAAACACCAATTTGTATGTACAGTTAGTATAATCTGTACATACACATGATTGCCTATGTGTAGCTAGAGAGGACTTCAGAATGATACTAATAAACTGATGTTATTGTTAAACTAATTAGTATATAGTTTCTCTTAAAATTTCCTGTAAATAATTTTATTATTCCTAATTTTTATTAAATTCAAATGGATTCATTGGCAGATAATTTTAATATTCTAATCTCAAGTTTTGTTTTCTAAGGCATTGGAGGCAGCTGTGAGATACCATTACAAAGAATAAAACAAATAGAAGATTATTTTCCCACAAAACTAGTGTTTTTGTAGGTGAAAAGAAAAAGAACTTAGAAGATGTAGTTGATTTTTAGTTTATCTGTTAATTTATACAAGCTTCTCTTTTTAAAGCAATGGAGATGAAACCAGTGGCTTGGCACCACACACATTACAACCAATAAAAAGAAAATGAACTAACTCCCTCAAAGGGGTATTACCCTTTGTCTGATTGAGCTCTGTATAATGCTGTGCTCCATGGAAATTTTAATAGTGTCACACAGTGAAGCAAGCTAGGGGAAAATAAAACCCTGTACCTTGTCTGTGCTCAAACCATAACCTAGCATTGATCTTTCTGCACTGCTATGCTAACTGCACGTGCAATTATGAGATTGAACATAATTTAGTATGCGGACCTATCCAAGTAGAATGCCAGCCAAAATGAAGTTCATGTCTGGATGCATTCTAAACTAATGCATTTCACATTTGCATTTGAATAAGTATTTACCATCATACTTTTGAGGTCTACATTGTGTTATTTTAGTATAGCAAAATTTCAGAGACTCACATGAGAATTGCTTATGTATTGAATTGTCTTTGCACTTTTTTCTGCCCTCACAGAACTGTGCCTTTCCTTTGAGATGTATTGCATGTGTGCAGATGTTTAATTTGGGATGATTTCCAGTTGGTTTTTTAAAAAGCTCTTTATCACAGTGCTCTTCATTTTGTAAAACTACACCAGTAGAAACAAAGATGCCATTGGATCAAAAAAATTATTCAAATAATTCTTTTTTGTTTTGTGGTAGAAGGAAGAATAGATATTGATAATATAGAGAAAACTTGCTGGAAAATAAAGTTTTTAGCGTAAGATTTCTTACATTTGATAGCAATTAGCCTGGTTTAATACATAAATAATGGTTCTAATTCCTTATAATTTTTAGCTTGATAATATTAAACTAAAATTTAATTTAAAGGCCAGAATTAATTCAGTGAGGTAAATTAAACTGTAAAACAAAAGTTTGAAAATTTTATTCCAAAAGGAGTTTGAGCAACTATATTGTTTCGTAATAACTGAATTAACAGTTTACTAAACTCAGAAAATGGTAAATAAATTTAAAAAATTAGAAAAAAACCCAAATACACAATTTAGTCAACACAGTCTATTTTCATAGTGACTACAAAATATTGTCAATAACTTTGACATCTATTACATTTCCAATGAATTACTCAGGAGAATTGTATTACTTCTTCTTTTCACCACTGAACATTTACCTATTCATGCATTCATTCAGTCAATCAACAAGTATTTATGTGATGGTTAATGTATGTACTGTACCATAGTAATTTGCAAAAGAATTGGCCAATTTTCTGTAGTTGTATCCACTCCCATTGCAATATGACTTTGTAGCTCTACCATGTGTTGGAGTCTATTCTCCATTCCTTGAATCTGAGTTGGCATTGTAACTTGCCTTGAATAAGAGAATGTAACAGAAGAAATATTGTGCCAACTCTTAGCATAGGACTCCAAAGGCCTTACACCCAAGAGCCTGTCTGGAAAACCTGTCTGGCTACCACAGAAACGGAGATGATCAAAATCCTGCCAGAGGATGAGAATGACATGGCCTAGCCTACACTGTTTCCAGCCCCATACACATGACAGCATCCAACCCTCCAGAGTACAGCATCCTCATTGTCTGCAGGCATGTGAATGAGCACATTTGAAATCCGGAGAACTGCCCAGCTCTGTTCAGGCCTAGCTGACCCTCAGATAAGTGTACTAACAATAGTTGTTTTAAGCCGCCAAGTTCCTGGAAGGTTTGTTTTGCATCAAAAGCTAACTGATAATGACTCTACTCCTGTGGAAGGTAATATATATATACATATATATATATATATAAATCATTAGATAATTTTACTTTTGTAGATAGGTTTTGTACATCATCCTTATTGAAATATTTTTACTTTTTGCAGCTAGGCTTATAATTTTAGAATTTATCAAATAGGTATATGAGCTCTTTTTTTTCCTTGGATTAAATTTAATGCAGAGAAAACAAAGCTTCTTTCTAGAATTGTCACTATTTTCTCACCTCAGGGAGGAGTTTTCCTTATATAACAAGGGACAAAATATACTCAAAACTATAGCTGAGCACATATTACATGCTATTCAATAATTCTGGAAAAAAACAGCCATTAGTTTGTATTTCTAGTTTATGAGATCAAGGAATAGTTTATCTGTTTATATACTCTTCTACTTGTATTCATTAATCAAAAAGTAAAGTTAAAATTTTATGTGAACATTTTTTTAAAAAATGCACGCGTATGTCAAGTTATTACTGTGGTTTATTTTAAAATCTATTTAATTCCATTTCAAAATTTTATATATTAGGAAAAATATTTATTTTTGAGAAAACAATATTTGAAAAGAGGTAAAATATTGAAAGATGAATTGTAATATGTTAAATAAATTACATAATAAATTCTCACAGTCAGCCATTAGTTTTTATGAAAACTGTTTTAATTCATCAATATTATTACAACAGTAGTTTACAGCAGAAGTATAAAATTTGCAACTGAGAAATATTTGACTTTCCCAAATATTTGAAGGTTATAGCTTCATAAAAATACCTATTGGAGACAAGCAATCTAAAATTATATGTGAGTAGTTGATTTTGTCTTATTCTAACCAGTGTTTCTTATAATTTGTATATTGATCTTTATAATATTGCTATAAACATTCAGTTAGTAATGTTAATTTTCTTGTTAAATGTGCTGCAGTTAATATAATTAAATTGTTTTTTCTATTGCAGTATAGTTGGCAAACAATGTCATAAGAGTTCCAGGTGTACAGCATAATGATTCAACATTTATACACCTTATAATGTGATCACCATGATAAGTCCAGTGAACATCCGTCACCACACAAAGTGATTATGATATTGATGATATTCCTTGTGCTGCACATTACATTCTAGTGGCTTGTTATGTAACCAAAAGTTTGTACCTCTTGTTCCCTTCACCTTTTTTACTCATTTTTCTCCTTCCCCCCTCTGGCAACCATTTGTTTGTTTTCTGTATATATGAGACTGTTTCAGTTTTATTTATTCTTTTTAGATTCTACATGTAAATGAAGTCACATGGTATTTGTCTTCCTCTGACTTATGTCAGTTAGCATAATACCCTCTCTGTTGATTCCTATCCTTACAAGTGGCAAAATGTCATTCTTTTTGCATTGCTGACTAATGTTCATTGTGTGTGTGTGTTGCTTCCATGTTTTGGCTATTGTAAAGAATGCAGCAGTGAACATAAGGGTGCATATATTCTTTTCAAATTAGCATTTTTGTTTTCTTTGGATAAGTACCTAGGAGTGGAATTGCTGAGCTATATACCTTCTTTGTTGCTGTTTCTGTTATGAATGTAAATGTAATTTAGGCTTTTCTTTGCATTATCCTAGAATAATGACAGACAATACGGATATTTTCAATTGATATTATTTTCTGTTGAAATTTTCATAAGATTATACCCTCCTAAAATACCTTGAAAGTAATTGTGGTGAGAAAGAATTGAGGATGTTGAATGGTGTTGGTGTTTTATCTATAAATGCAGAAATGATGTAGTAATGCAGAAAGAGAAAAAGTCCAAGTAGAAGTCACGTCCTTTCTCATCATAGAACATATAAGATTTATTTCATTCATTGATAGATGAACTAATAGTTTGATATAAAACAGCTGAAATAGTCTTTGATTTTAGTTTTTTATGCAATGTTTTTGTTATCATAGTCATTTCAGATAATTTGTAATATCACATATGTTCCATGTATATACATAAAAGTGACATCATAAAGAAAAAGATCATTCTGATTAGCCGGGTTTATTAAGATTCCTCACCTTCTGATTTGGGTTCAACTTTAATTTATGTTGTGAGTCATATATTTCATATTTATATTTTAAAATCATAATGAAGACATGTTAACACATTATTATTTTAGGTCATTTAGCAGGTCTTCAAAACTTTAAGTGTCTTTGCATCTTGAAAGGTTTTTTTTCCATGCCATTTGGAGAAATGTTAAGATTCTAATGATATTTTTGTGTAAATAGAAATACTAGATTAGTGAAAAATTGAATATGTCTTTCTAGCAATTTTAAAAGTAAATGATACTGTCAATCTTTTAAAACATGTATTTATTTAGGAGTTCAACCTCAGATAATGTGGTTATTTGACATAACCATATTTGGAAATTTATGTTTAATGAGTCTTGCTATGAGACTCTAAGCATTAATTTAATATTTTATAAACCAGAATTTCAGTGTCCCTTTTTTTATGTTTGAGGAAAATCATAATTTTTCTAAAGGTTGCTCAAATGCAACTTTTCTCAGGCAAAATATTTTGAAAAGCAAGGTTGTATGGTTGTCTTAAAATAATGTGGCATCTTAGGTAGAAATTAAACATAATTTAAAACACAGTTTATAAACTTGGGAGTAACTTGTATTTTTATTTATTTTATAAATAGTTTTATAAACTATTAGCTATGAACATTCTTAGTAGGATAATCTGCTGATTTAGATACTCAAGAACAAAATATTCTAGCATGTTTACTTAAAAACCATATCTATAAGTAACTGTTAATAATTAGCTTTAAAAAATGAACAGCCATTTTATACAGTACACTAAGAATATTTAAGAAAACTTACAGGCCAGAGTTGGCCAGCAGGCCTTCAACCCCAGGCAGTCTTCACTCAGTTAGTTCTCTGAAACACAAAGACATAATAAGCTTTAGCTTTTTTATCAGTCACCTTCCTTAAATTTTTTAAAGAAGAACATTTTATTAGATATTTTTTAGGAAAAACTAAAGGTGTATATGTGTGAATAATACTTTTCTTGGGGCAAAATGACATGAAGTCAAAGAACTAATATCCATAGTGTAACAACTATTTCCCAGAGACTGTGACAGGCAGTTTTTATATGAGACATTTATGATGTGGCTTGATGGCTGAAGAATGAGAAGTAAAAGGATATATATATAGATTGAGGTCAATGATTGAGCTCCAGTTTTAAATCATTTTTTCTGATAATTATTTCCTCATTTTTATGTTGATATCCCCAAATCATTTCTGTAGAAACAGAGCTCTATCCATCGTTAATAACCTTGAAAAAGAGTTAATCATTAAAACCTGCCTAAATTTCAAATTTTATTACATTGCAACTCTTTCCTCGTCTGTATAAGTAGAATGAAAACAATTGATGATGGCTTTGGTGAACACTTTTATAATGATGAGATAAATAATAATATGTAAGGATGATGTACACAATAGTGATAATGGTTTCAGGCAGCAAGTTTTCATCTTTAAACAACAAAATGTTGTAATAAAACAATTTTGAAGCAGAACTCTTTGACAGACTGCTGTTTTTCTGCTTGCTAATATGTATTCCAAAGCCTATTTTGTAATGCCACCTGTACTCATTTGTAAATATTCAGGCTAAGATCACATGTTTTGTTGCCACAAACAGGGTAATAGCTTGCACCTGGAATAAAAAAAAAATCACTAGACCTTGCTGGAGAGGAATTCAGCCTGTGAAAGGGGATCTTGCGTACTTTGTCCTCATTGTCCTCATCGGGTCTGTGGTTACTTATGTCTCTTTGGAGAAGGGGTTAACATTGTCCCTTCATGATTATCCAGCCAAGACTTCAAGAGCAAAAAAATGTTTTGGGTTTTTTTTTT